>PVIA01010887.1:0-48530 GCA_004024845.1 Tonatia bakeri | reverse complement strand
TTTAAGGTTGATTATATGTCCATTGGACTCAGATTCATCAGAAATCAATCAATGTGCCCCAGGGGTTTAGAGCTTCAGCTGAGAGAAAATTAGTAGGTCTTTGATTCTTTGCCATTATCCCATCCTAATAAAAATGCACTGCTTATGTAATAGCTTAATTCATTCAGGAAATAGTTACTATGCACCATTAATTAGAGATTGTTCCATGTTTCCTGCTATTCAAGAGCTTATTCTCTAGATGCCAAACTGCCAAAACAATCCAGGTAACTGAAAGGTCCATAAGGCATGAACAGACTGTGGTAAAAACTCAAAAGATGCTATGATTCTCATGGGCCAGGAGAAGACAAAGAAGATCATAATAATCAGTTCTGCTGGCAATAACCCGTCAGATTCAAATTCATGAAGGAAAAGAGCTCTGATAGCCATCCCCCCACAAAGGCAGAGTGATGTCTTCTCTCATTTGGATGATATGGTATGAGAAAGCAAACAATATATTTCAAGAGTATCCACAAGTAAGATGTTAGGGAAAAAACCAAGTGGCATGTGGGAGAGGACATAAGTATCCATGTATATGTGTATCTATGTGTCTGTGTGTGTATATATTTACCTGTGGGTGTTTTTATGTGTCAGAATGCCCCCATATATGAGTATACAGGTATGTCAGTGACCACTAGATTATGAGGGTGACTATTCCAATACCAATAAAACACTGTGGTGGTCCTGACCAGGTCTTCCAGGCACAGCCCATTTGGTCTTGTAGACAGTCAAGAGTGTCTGCCAAGTCGAAACATGGCCAAGTGTCACCCATTAATGATATAACATACGCACAGTGGTGCTAAGTGACATAGGTGGGGTAGTGCGAAACTGTACCAATGAGGGAGATGATATTGGATCCAGGAGACACAGCTGGCTAAATGCAGTTTTCAAACATAAGTAATAGTTTCAGACTGTGAGCAAGGCCTTATTCACAACTTATCCCAACCAGAATAGCATTGCCACCAACCCAGGAACTTTTCACATTACTTAATCCATAAGACTAGAGAAACCATTCTCAGTGAATATCTACCAGTTTGATGTTTTGCCAAAAATATGTCTTAATCACATTTTACTAATTCAAACATGAATGCTTATTTTAGGAATAAACACATGAGTTTTAACGTCCACAAAGTCTCAAACCCAGATCTCTATATGATCACAGCAAGATAAACACAGAAAAAGAGCTATATCTTTATTTTAAAATGCCTCCTGAAACTCTATACATAGTGCCTCTTAAAGTATTTTTTTAATCAAGAGGAAAAAGATATATATTGACTAAAAGAATTTGGGAGGAGATCAAGTGTGTAAAACTGTTAATCATTGAATCATTGTACCTTTACAATTTAAAGATACAAATTTAATCTCCTGATCAGTGTGGTTCAGTTGGTTGAGCATCATCCACAAAAGCAAAGATCATTGGCTCGATTCCCCATCAGGACACCTGCCTGGCTTGCAAGTTCTGTCCCTGTTCAGAGGGACAAGGACTTGTATGAGAGGCAACCAATCGATGCTTCTCTCTCATGTTGATGTTTCTCTCCCTCTTTCTCCCTCCCCTGCCTTCTCTCTGAGAATAAATAAGGTAAAATTATTAAAAAGATACAAATTTAAGATGTATTTATTTACTTATTTTTATTTTTTATTTATTGAATTTATTTGGGTGACATTGGTTAATACAATTATATAGGTTTGAGGTGTATAATTCTATAATACATCATCTGCATATTGTATTGTGTGTTCACGACCCCAAGTCAAGTCTCCGTCTGTGACCATTTATCTCCCCTTTAACCCTCTTCTACCTCCCCCTCCTCATTTTATCTCTGTAATCACCATATTGTTGTCTGTGCCTTGATGTGTTTTTTGCATAATCCTTTCACATGTTCCACCCAAGCCCCCAACACCCCTCCCCTCTAACAGGTGTCAGTCTGTACTCTGTATCTATGAGTTTGTTTCTATTTTGTTTGTTAGTTTATTTTGTTCATTAGATACCATGTATCAGTGAAATTGTATGGTGCTTGTCTTCCTCTGACTGGCTTATTTCACTTAGTATTATGTTCTCCAGATCCATCCATGCTGTCACAGAGGGTAGGTTTTCCTTTTTTTTAATGGCCAAGTAGTATTCCATTGTGTAAATGTACCACAGATTTTTTATCCACTCATCTAAAAATTTCCATCATAAATGCAATATACTGCCACTATCCCCAAATTACTGGGCAATACACAAGTATGGGGAAGAAGTATTTTTTATAGCTCTAGTGTGTGGTTCAAGAGGCAGAGGAACAACAGGGTTGGCAGATGGCTTTACCATGACTCATTATACCTCTCCCTTGATAGTGTAACTCTCAATGGTGAGCTAAGAAGAACTCTATGGTAAGGTTCCAAATTAACTAAAACTGTGACATGATTTAGAAGCAGTTACAGTGAAAAAAATTAGAGGAGGTACAAATATATGTTCTTTCTGGTGCTGAACAATTTAAAACAATGACTTCACTAAGAAAAAAAATCACTCTTAATGTGCTAAGAATAGCTAATAGAAATAGTCAGAAAGAGAATGGTTAAGCCACTGTTCCCTTTTCTGAGAGAAAAGCCTAGCATTTGTCCCAAGTCTTACAGTTTCTTTGCTAATATCTGATCACTTTGCTGTAACCTGATAACCTGACAGGATGTCAATAATTTACATTAATAGAGATAAAACAGAACTTAACATCTTGAAATATTGAAAGGAAAAAAATTAGATTATTTTGAAGCTCATTAGACTTTGAAATTTTTACTTTTTATTTTTAAGTTATATTTTATTATGCTATTACAGTTGTCCTGACTTTTCCCCCTCTGCCCACCTACCCAACACCCCCCCTCCCTGAGGCAATGCCCCCACCATTGTCCATGTCCATAGGTCATGTGTGGGTTCTTTGGCTACTTCATTTCCTATACTGTACTTTGCATCCCCATGGCTATTCTGTAACTGCCTATTTGTACTTCTTAATTCCCTCACCTCTTTACCCATTTCCCCACACTCCCCTCCCATTTGGCAACTATCAAAAGTATCTGTATCCATGATTCCATCTCTGTTTGTCTCATTTTGCTGAGTTTGGTTTTTAAATTCAATTGGTGATAGATTTGTATTTTATTGTTCATAGTTTTGATCTTCTTCTTCTTAAATGTGTCCTTTTAACATTTCATGTAATAATAGTTTGGTGATGATGAACTCCTTTAGTTCTTTTCTTGTCTGGGAAGCTCTTTATCTGCTCTTAGATTCTAAATTATATTATTGCTGGGTACAGAAATCTTGACTGTAGGACCCTGCTTTTTATCACTTTGAATACTTCTAGTCAATTCCTTTTAGCCTGCAAAGGTTTTTGTTTTGGCTTTGGTTTTAGTTTTTTGAGAAATCAGCTGACAATCTTATGGGAACTCCCCTGTAAGTAAATAACTTCTTTTCTCTTGCTGCTTTTAAGATTCTCTCTTTACCTTTAACCTTTGATATTTTAATAATGATGTGTCTTGAAGTGGGTTTCTTTGCATCCATCATGTTTGGGACTCTCTGTCCTTCCTGGACTTGCACATACATTTCCTTCCCCAAATCAGGGAAGTTTTCTTTATTTTTTTTTCAAATAAATTTCCAATTTCTTGCTCTTTCTCCTCTCTTTCTGGCACCCCTATGATGTGAATCTTGGACCTCTTGAAGTTGTCCCAGAGGCTGCTTGTACTATTCCCATTTTTTTTAATTATTTTTTTCTCCTTGTTCTGATTGGTTGCTTTTTTCCTGCTTTACATTCCAAATCATTGATTTGGTTATCAACTTCATCCACTCTACTGTTGTTTTTCTATAAATCATTCTTTATTTAAGTTAGTGTATCCTTCATTTCTGACTGGATCTTTTTTTATTCTGCTGAGGTCCTCAGTAAGTTCCTTTTGTTTCCTTTAATCAGTGCTTTGAACTCTGCATCTGACATATTGCTTATCTCCATTTCATTGAGCTCTTTTTCTGGAGTTTTGATCTGTTCTTTCATTTGGGCCATGTCCATTTCTCCTCATTTTGGCAGCCCCCCTGTGTTTGTTCCTATGTATTAGGTAGAAGTGCTTTGACTCCATGTCTTGGTAGTGTGGCCTAATTTTGTAGGTATCCTGTAGAGTACAGTGGCACAGCCTACCCTTTCACCCAAACCGAGTACTCGAGGTGTACCCTTTGTGAAGGCTGAGTATACCCTCCTCTTGTAGTTGAGCCTTGGTTGCTGTTGCCAGATCAATGGGAGGGATTTGCCCAGGCTAGTCAGCTATAAGGATTATCCATGATCACTTACTATTAACCTCCACCATCCATAGAGGATCAGCTATGCAAGGGCATAGTGGTAGTGCTCCAGTGTGGTCTGTAGCTCTCCACTGGATGTACTGGTCATGGGGTTTCCTGGGTGGTGTAGGCCAAGTTTGGCCCACACAGGTGTTTTTCACTGCCTGAGCTATAAAGCAGTCTGAGATGGATGCTGCTTGTGTTGTGCTTGGAGATTATCAGGTGAAGCCAAGCTGTGAAACGAGGCTGGCTGCTGATAGTGCCAGGGGGCATGGGGCTCAATGAAGCCAGCAGTTGCTTGTTTGATAGGATTTAGGAAGATGTGAAACATGGGCCAAGACCAACCATTCATATAGAAAAGCAGTTTGGGTAGGCTCATAAGCCGGGTGGGAAGGAGACTCTGGGAATCTCCAAGGAGGGTCAGATGGTGTTAGCCAGGTTAATGGAGTCTCAGCTATGGCACCAGCTCACTGGCTCTGGGTGAAGCATTTAAAAAAGGGTCAGTGACCTTTGCTTGCCTTGATGACAGACTCTTCAGTTCCTCCCTGTACACCACTGGTGTCTTTCAAGTTGCTACCCTGGGCCTGGAGCTGAGAGGGAGTGAGTCTGAGTAGGCGAGCCCAAGTGTGGGTTCTTTAAGAGGAACTGCTTAGGGCTGCAGATGTTTCTTCCATTGACTCAATCCCTGCTGGTTTTTGCAGCCAGAAGTTGTGGAGATTTATCTTCCTGGCACTGGAATCCTGGACTGGGAGGCCTGGTGTGGGGCTAAGACTCCTCACTCCCAAAATATCCCTCCCAAATTTTTATCTACCACATATGTATGAGGGACCAGCCCATTCTGTATCTTTGCCCCTCCTACTAATCTGAATGGATGTGGTTTCTTTAATTCTAAAGTTGTTGGACTTCCATTCAACTCAATTTCTGACCATTTTGAGTGATGGTTGTCCTATATTTTAGTTTTAATTTGATGTGGTTGTGTGAAGAGGCTAACCATATCTCCCTCACTGCCATCTTGACCAGAAGTCCTGCCAGTTTTTAAAAAATGTTCTGACCTTTCAAATGCTCTCAGTTCAAATGACTAGATATAAGAAAATGATCATATAACTTTAATTTCCTCAAGTTATAAAACAATATATTTTAGCTTTATTTGTACATGGTGATGCATGACCCTCACTAAGCATTATTATGTTTATTTCTATTTCTTTTATATTTGTAAGTCTTCAAATATATGTCTCATTGGAGAAAAACTTACAAATGTTCTTCTAATTATCATAATATTTTCTTCATAAATTGTATTCTCTTGTGTTTTGTTTTGTTTTGACTTGATTTGTTTTTCTCTTAGCCCAGTGGTGATTCCTGGTTTGTTTTCATCTCTCTGACTTCTAAATGTTGAAAAGTCCCAAAGCTCTTTCTCTAGGCCATTTCTGTATTTATAGCTACTTCCTTGGTTATGTCATGGTTTATAAACCATCTGTTTAGACAAAAATATATCTTTAGTCAAGATCTGTCCCCCTGAACTCTACATTCCAACTGCCTACTCAATACCTCCATTTGGATGCCTAACAAGAATCATAAACTTAACTCATCTGAACAACCTAATCTTTCCCTCAAAATATGCTATTTTATCCAATTTAGTTCCAAACTCCATCTGTCCAGTTGATCAGACAAAATCTTTGGAATTATCCTTGTGTTCTCTATTTCTCTATACCTCCTATCCAATCCCTTAGAAAATTCTATTGACTTGACCTTCTGAATACATCCAGAATCCAACCACTGCTCATCATTTCTACCACAACCACCACCTTATATTCCAGGCTACTGCCATCTCTTGTAGAGGTTACTGAAAGGACTTCCCGGATGTTTTCTCCCTTTCTATCCTTGATTTCCTAGAGTCTATAATTCTCAACACAGCAACTGCATCAGTTTGCTATTGCAGCTAAAACAAAGTATCACATTAGTGGTCTAAGACAAAAAACATCTTACAGTTTTCATGGGTCTGAAGTCCAGGCACAGTATGACCCAGCCAGTTCCCTGTTTAGGTTACATCAAGGTGTTGGCAGGGCAGTGACTTTTTTCTGGAAGCTCTAGAGAAAATATACCTCCAAGATCATCAGTTTGTTGGCAAAATTCAGTTCCATGCAGAGTAGGTCAGAGATTCCCGTTTTCTTGCTGGCTTTTGGTTGGGTATGGCTATCAGCTGCTAGAAACCACTCACAGTCCTTGGGTTGTGGCCTTCTTCCATCCTTTCAAAGTTAGCAAGGGTGGGTGGCATCTTTCTCACACTTTGAATCTCTTCTCTACTTCCCTCTTCTACAACATCCCTCTATCTAATAGTAGATAGAGAAACTTCACTGCTTTAAGGTCTCAAGTGATTAGATTAGCCCTGTACAGATATTGGTGATCCTACTATCTTAAGACCCATGGCCTTAATTATATTTACAAAGTCCCTACATAGCAGTACCTAGATTAGTGTTTAATTGAGTAACCAGAGGAAGGAAACTTTGAAGAATATCTTTAAAATTCAGCCTAACATAGCAGCCAAAGGATCCTGTTAAAACATAAAGCAGATTATGCTTCCCTTCTGCTTTATTCCATATAATAAGTGCTTATTTCATGGAAAATAAAAGCCAAATTCCTTAGGCCTACCAAGGCCTACTTAATTTCTTCTCCCATCACCTGTATTTTTTGAAAAGTTTGACACCAAAAGCAAAGGCAACAAAAGCAAAAATGAACAAGTAGTAATATACCAAACTAAAAAGCTTCTGCACAGCAAAGACAACCATCAACAAAATCAAAAGGCAACCTTTGAATGGGAAAACATATTTGCAAATAATACATCTGATAAGGGGTTAGTATTGAAAATATATAAAGAAATCATATAACTCAGTAGCAAATAAAAACCAAACAATACAATTAAAAAATGAGCGGAAGATCTTAATAAACATTTTTTTTTTGCAAAGAAGATATACAGATGACCACCAGGTAGATAGAAAGATACTCAACAGTACTAATCATCAGGGAAATGCAAATCAAAACCACAATATCACTTCACACCTATGAGAATGGTTATTATAAAAAAGACAAGACATAACAAGTGTTGGCAAGGATATGAGTAAAGAGGAACCCTTGTGCACTGTTGATAGGAATGTAAATTGGTGCAGCCATTATAGAAAAGAGTACGAACATTCCTAAAGAAAATAAATGTAGAATAACTACATTCTAGTCTAGCTATTTGTCTGTTATAACTGAAAACACTAACTTAAAGAGATACGTGTGCATGTTCACGCAGCATAGTTACAACAGCCAAGACATGGGAAAACCTAGATGTTTACTGACACATAAATTGTTAAGGAAAATGTGATATATACAAATTTTTCAGCCATAAGAAAGAATGAAATCTTGCTATCTGCAACAACATGGATAGATCTTGAAGGCATTATGCTAAGTGAAATAAGTTAGAAAGAGGAAGACAAATATCACATGATCTCATTTTTATGTGAAACCCTAAACAACAACAATGAAAAAATACCCCAAAACCTAAGCTCATAGATATAGAAAATGGATTGGTTGTTGCCAGAAGGGGTGGATACAGGGTAGGCGAAATGGGTAAAGCAAATCAAAAGGAACTTTTATTTTCAGTTATAAAATAAACTGAGATATAATGTACAGTATGGTGACTATAGTTAGTAATATTGTATTGAATATTTGAAAGTTGCTAAGAGAGTAAATCTTAGAAGTTCTTAACACAAAAACACATTCTGTAACTGTGCCATTCTGTATGGTGACAAAATGTTAACTGGAGTTACTGTGGTGACTATTTCACAATATATACAAATGTGAAATCATTATGTCAAACACCTGTAACTAGTATAATGTAGTATGTCAATTATGCCTTAAGTTATCAAAAGTTAGTAATAAAGGAAAAGAAAATGGATATGCATATTCATTTTTCCTATGAGAATCTATTCTAAATAACAGACTGCTAAGTAAAAATGGGCTAGGACAAAATGTCATAAAAGATCTACTTGGTATTGTCAGAGCAGTTATTTTTATTGATGACCTGCCACCCATCAGCAACACTGTGTTTCATTAAATTTGCATTGGTATGAATTGCTGCCCTTATATCTTGGCCTTTCTATCATAGGTTACATATAAGGTGAAAATAAAGACATGGCAAGATGGAAGTAACATTACAACTACATACATGATGATATAATCAACAGAATTCCAGAAACGTGTTAAAGTACCTGAAAAAACTCAGGTGAAGTAGAATTATCAGCCAGACCTCACAAAAGGATAATCTGAGGACTGGATTATATAAGGTGGGGAATATGTTCCCAAATGTGTGAAGCTTCTTAATACATTTTCTTCTTAAAATTAAACCTGGGGATACCAATTCAGGTGCAGTTTTAGCAGAACTTTTACAGAGCATACTAAAAATTGAAATATGCTACAGTAAAATTAACAAAAAGCAAAATGGTTAAAAAATTTCAAGAATCAAAAATGTTAAGTAAAGGTAACAACACAATAGATAACCACTTAGTAATTTAGGATGGGTCTATGCTGAGAAAGAATTGCATTTGTTTTCCTTTAAAACTGCTAAGGATGTAAGCATTTTACTTTTATCCTTAAGTACAATGAGAGTACAGTTGTTGATTTATACAGAGATGGAAGGGAGCAGTAAAAGGAAAGAGGTTATTAGTGGGGAGACATTGTTATTATTTTAGTGACTTGGTTCTACCTACACTCTAATTATGTTTTAAAAGAGTTGCCCTCCCCGCCCCCACCAGCTCTTTGTCTTAATCTATAAAGGTAGAAAGAGATGAGAAGGAAAAAATAGCAGGAAAAAGGGAATAGACCAAAAAGACCACTTGTAATTAATGTTATTACCAATGTCATTTAGATAATCTTAGTCTCAATTTCTTCTTATGTAAAATGGAAAAGATGTCATCAGTTATGATTATGATATAAACTAGTTGGATTTTATAAGTATTCAAAAAATAATTAACAAGACAATTTTATGTAATTTGTTAAGTGTTATGGACACATCAACTTTTAAGTGATTAAACATATTAAAATGGAAACCCCAAATAATAAAATTAAACATTTGGGCTGCAGCAATTACTGGCACAGAAATAAGTGGGCTAGTAAACAATATACAATCATCATCACCATTAGTTCTCTCTATAATAGGTTAAAAAAGAAACCTGCCTTTATACAAATACCTGATGTTAATATCCAATCTCCTGGCTTTAGAAAACCCATTTTCAATAAAGCAAGACTGTACAGTTAATAAGTCCCTTTTGAATATTTAAAATATATCATGAATACATTTTAAATAAGAGCTCAGTGTAAGTCCCCTGGCATTAGGCACAGGGTTAGTTATTGTAGAACTCTAGGGTACTATAAGATTTGGGAAGACAAAACTGATTAATGAATCCAAGTTACTCTCAAATGTTTTGATGGAAAAATTGTGCATGATGTAATGGCTACATGTTATTTCTGTTTTCTAGACAAAAAGAAAAGTATCAGTTCAGAAAGAATAAAAAGTCAAGGGCACATTCTAGTAGCAGCAGAAAAAGAGAAATAAAACTTTCAGATACAATGGCTAGCCATGATGATTAAAAAAAATTATCACTCCCTGGCTGGTGTGGCTTAGTGGATTGAGCACCAGTCTGCAAACTAAAAGGTCACTGGTTCAGTTCCCAGTCAGGGTACATGCCTGGGTTGTGGGCAGGGTCCCCAGTTGGGGGCATATGAGAGGCAACCGATGGATGTATCTCTCACCCAATGATGTGTCTCTCCCTCTTTTTCCTTCCCTTCCCCGCTCTTCAAAAATAAATAAATACAATCTTTTTGTTTAAATGTTATCACCAAGGTCATCAAAGAGTATTTGTACCCTTAAATTAAAACATTACAAGTACAAAGGAATGTTTTCATTTTATAGCCTGTAGTCATGCCAGTAAGGTTCAGAAATAAAAAGATCAGAATCATCACACAATTATAAACAATGTTTCTGAGCAAATCAGCTATATCTAGAGCATTGTTGAAGTTGACATTTTTATTATTTATCATTATTTCTAAATGATTTATAGTATTTCTCATTCCATGTTTTCAGTTAAATAAAATTTAGGTACTTTTAATTGTTACTGTTTTACATTTAGAGATAGCTAGCATCAGTAATTTTATTTTTTTAATTATTGTTCTGTCCAGTTACAATTGTCTCACATTTTTCCCCATTGTTCTCCCCTGCCTTCTCCCCCCAACTCCCACAGTCAGTCCTCCCCCTATTGTCTGTGCCCGTGAGTCCTCTGTTCATGTTCCTTGGCTTGTCCCTTCCTGTTCTCTTCCCCATTATAATCCTCCCTCCCCACTCTGGTCACTGTCAGTTTGTTCTTTATTTTCATGTCTCTGGTTCTATATTGCTCATTTGTTTGTTTTGCTGATTAGGTTCCACTCATAGGTGAGATCATATGGTATTTGTCCTTCACCACCTGGCTTATCTAATTTAGCATAATGCTCTCCAGTTCCATCCATGATGTCATGAAAGATAGGTGTTCCTTCTTTTTGTTCAACAAAATGTTCAACATCACTAGTCATCAGAGAGATCTAAATTAAAACCACAATGAGATACTACTTCACGCCAGTCAGAATGGCCATCATAAATAAATCAACAAACAACAAGTGTTGGAGAGGTTGTGGAGAAAAGGGAACCCCAGTGCACTGTTCGTGGGAATGCAGACTGGTGCAGCCACTATGGAAAACAGTATGGAATTTCCTCAAAATAGCATCAGTAATTTTAAAGGGGCTTTCTTTTACCAATATCCAGTCTGCCATTCAATGAATGTTTACTGAGAGTATGCTCTATGCCAGCCAGGCACTGTTCTTTTGCAGTAGTGAACAAGAGAGACCTAGTCCCTAGGTCATGGATTTTGTGTTCTAGTGGAGGAAGAGGGCGAATAAACAATTTAATGAGTAATGATAACGGAACTCAAAGCAGTGATAGCAATAAGGATGAAAGAAAGGACCTGGGAGTTAACTGGACCAGGTGGCTGGGGAGGGCTCCCAGAAGTGTGACTACACCACGTTCTGAATGACAAGAAAATCTCTTGAGATTCCAGGGAAAAGGTGTAACTACTGTGCTCTGCAAAATTAAGCACTTCTTAGGAGTAAGCTGGAGTGTTCTTGCTCAGTCTTGGAGTCCAAGGCATGATGTTTCTCCTGAGGATCATAGAAGAGATAAAAGAAGAAGGAGACACAGCAGCTGTTGTTTTTTTGTTTTGTTTTGTTTATTTGTTTGTTTTTTAACACAGCATCAGCTGCCTTAATTTTACATACATCGTAGAAACAGGACACTTTTACAATGTGATTCTTCTGGCAGGAGTGAGTCCTGCGATTTCCAAATGGAAAGTACAAAGTTGCTGTCAGGTGGACAAGTTCAAATTTATGTGGAAAAAGAAAAGCAAAATTTCTAAGTAGAAAAAAAAGTCATCAAATACTCAAGAAAAGTTCACAGGGGCTTCAAGATCAAAAAGAAAGATGTGGCTGAATTCAAAGAAATAATTGAAATATGTGTATGTCTTGGTATCACGGGGAGAGGGCTTAAGTGGAGTTCCAGATCCAGGAGTTTATGATTATTTTGCAATTTTGAAGAACATACACATTTCAAATAAGTTGTCCTATTTTCTTCAGAGTTGAACTGGTTGGTATCTGACTAGACATTTGTCAGAAGTTTGAGCTTGTAAAATTTTTCTGTAAAAAGGAGCCTAATAGTCATGAGTGGGGATCTACTTTTTTACTTAGAGGAGAGGCAATAATCCACTCCTACTCCTGAAAACCACATGACTCTCTAAATAAGCCAGTCTTTCTATATTGATTTGGGACATGAGTAAGTCCCACAGCAAAGTATTAGGAAGTGATGAGGCTGGGAATTAGGTAGGAACACAAGTCATGAAAAAAGGTAAGAAAAATTACTTTCTGTTGATATAGTCAAGGACAAATAAATCATTTCTAAATTTAAAATCTCTGATTTCTGCTACACTTTTACTGATTTGTATCATATACCCCCACTTTCTCCTAACCTTAGGCATTGATAATCCCTGGTAATTTCTATATCATATTATTCATAAACATTATGTTTTACCACTGGACAACAATTAAACTTGAACATTTTAAGTCATTAATACGATCAGATTATTTTCCATGTTTCTTATCCAAATGCCTTGCCAAAGGCCACCCAGTATGTTTAGGGCAGGACTGGGCACTTGAATCCTGACTATCTGAGTGAGGTCTTCCTGCTCTAGCCCAGGACAGGGAGTATGTGGATGCTGAGATCATGAAGTTATGCAAGGGCAAGGACCCTTGCATAGATTTTAAGCATACAAACCCTGACCTGCAACAAGCTGTTCCAGAGGCCCAAGGACTGTGAACACTTTGAGGACAAGGGGTATCAGTTAATTTTTGCATTCCAGGCTCCAAACTCGGTGCCTGGCATATCAATGGTGAATAAATGCTATTGAATAAATTCAGAGGCTGTAAAAACATAAATTAGATGATCCCTTTACCCTGCTTTAAATGTTGCAATGGCTTCTCATTTCCCTCGCAGTGACAGTCCAAGCCCTGATGTAAGTGATTTGCTCTTTGCTACCTCTCAGATCCCATTTCCTCCTCTCCCACTCCCATTCCCTTCCCCACACACCCTCCTTTGGCTCCTTCTCCCTGGGGGGCAGCTCCCTTCGCACTGGCTGTTCTTTCTGTCTGGACTCTGGCTCTACAGGCATAAAAGAACACCTTTCTTACTTCCTTCAAGACTTTGCCCAAATGTCCCTTTTTATCAAAGCATATTCTCACTGCCCTTTCAAAAATTGCAGCCCTTTTCCCAGCCCCCTGCCCACCCATACTCCTGATCTCCTATAGCCTGCCTTCTAACATACAGTGTTGTTAACTTATTTATTATGTGGAGGTTTTGTTGTCTGTCTTCCTTTTGACTAGGATGTTCACCTACAAAAGTGAGGATTTTTGTCTTTTTCTTCACTGGTATTGCTAGTGTCTCAACACACAGAGGATGCTTTGTAAATTATTGTTGAATGAATAAATTATTAAAACTGGATTAGGGAAGCAAAAACTATTCTTAAGAATTTCTATGTACTCTGAAGGATCTGAATAAAGAGATGAAAGGAAAAATTAGAAAGAACACAATCACTTTATTTTAAAATAAAAACAAAAGGCAGAAAGAACAAAATATTGGCATATAGTTCACAAAAATATATTGAGAATCATTTGTAAATCCCTGTGAATACCAATGTGTAATGAACATTGCTTTTCAGAGTTATTTCTTCAGAAGTTCTTTCTACTTATTTTCAATAATACAAGATTGGCGTGTGGTTAATTAGCTTGTGTAAAAAGTGAGTAAGATCTAACATGAGGCACAGGGCACTGCCATTATTTTATGTGTATGTATTTTAAAGTGGTTATTCTGATCTCTATGGAGATTTATGAACTACTTCTACTTGGTAGATGTGTTAAAGTTCCCAGGATATTGAAAGATCATTTTAACAAAGGAAACAGCAACTGGCATAATTCTTAAAATAGAACATTTTTTCCTTCCACTATGGAGAACTTTGGCATCACTAAGTATTTACAATCAAATGCCATACCTGCATTTGGAAGACAGTTTGTGTTAAACACAGACATCTTTAGGTATGAAATGACAGGGTGATTTGTTTTGTTACCAGGAATTTGATAAATTGCAGTTTAGCCTGAGTAATTCTTATATGCATCTATAAATGAAATGTGGACAAAAATATTGTTTAGGGAATTTTGTATTTGTATATATTAATTGCCTGTGTTTTCAAGGATGACATGCATTATAATTCAAACCTCAAATGCCCTTCAAATTAATAGCTTATACATGAATTTAAACCCTCACAAAGAAATAGCATTAGAGAGCTCTAGTTTCTATTTTGAGGGTACCCAGGAATATGTACATGTCTCTTGTTTTCTTATTTTTTTTCAGGTTAAAATTAGCCTAGTGGCAATCTAATTTTTAAATGAATTTAGAGTACTTATTTTTTTCTGAAAAAACGTAAAACTCACTTTGTATTGATGGGTAAAATTTCAGGGTTAATGAAGAAAAATACAAGTTTAAAAAATGTTATTCCAAAATTTTGAAAATTCACTTCCTCAAAATCATGCATTGGTAGTAAAATAGATAGAAATAAGTATCCCCTACTCTCATCACCAACACACTTGAGGATGTGTGGCAAGGGCAAGGAGGTCTTCTCAGGGCATCCTCAGCACAGTCTTGGTTATTTAAATGAAAATGAATAATTAACTCACACAAAACCCACTTATTTTTTAATGTTAAAATAACCCTTTCTCAAGTCTCCTAATATTTCCTGGCTAACTGAATCAAGGAAGAAAAATTTTAAATAATTTTGATAGTTTTTCTTTACCTGTTTTTGTAATTTCATTTCCATTTCCAGACAAAATCAGAGAGTGCTAAAAATAACACATGTGACTAATTCTCAATTACCTGGAATAAAGAGAAAGCAAATGGGAAACCGGCATGATGGAATAAATTACATCCACTGATAGTTTTAAAATCCAATTTTAACCATTACTTTCAACCTCCTTCTTATTAACAAATAAAATTGGACCAAAGTTTCATTTGCTCTTTCTTCATCTGAAAAATTCACTGATGGAATTGCTGGCCTGAAGATAAACACCCCAAAGATTGGTAAGAGGGGACAAAAAAGGAGCAAGAAATCTGGATCATGTACATACTTGATATTTAATTTCATATTAATATAATTAGAAAAAATAGCTAAATTGCCTTAAACATTATTACATTATTTCAAAGTATTGATTCACTCAGTTTAGAGTCAGTTTTCAAATGGGCACTAAAACCTAGATGATACTAAATGTCCTTCCAATTCTAAAAGTAAGTGACTTTTTATATGATTATAATGCAGCATTGTATCTTTATAAATGGGCTGAAAAATAATTTTTATAATGCAGTAGTAAAAATGTATTTTATTCATTTAAAATAGAAATCATTAATATTTTCAGAATATGTGGTTTGTGCACAGAATTTTGATCTAGAAATTATGAAATGTGGTTCAAGATTAATCTGATTATCTTGAGCAAATCATTTAATTTGGCCACAGTTTCCTCAACTGTATAATAAAGAAAATGAGGATGTTGAGAATGATCTTCAAATGCCATTCTTGATTCAAAAAAATTTTAATCTAACAAAGAATATAAGATGTAAGTAAAAATTTCTAGAAGAAAACAATTTTGTGGGGTTACAATATGCAAGAAATTTGTGTTATTCCTTCTAATACCTATATACATGAAGGTCTGTCCAGAAAGTATCCAGCTAAATACTATGAAAAATAGAGGCATTTATTGAAAAGGATACAAGAAACATTGTACATAGGACAATAACACCTTAGATCCCTTCAAAGTAGGCACCATGGGATATCACGCAGTTCTCTCAATTACCATCAGCTACCCCTTAGTATTTTCCTGAATCTCACTGACGGTCTAAAATCAATTCTGTTTCAAAGGTGATTTTAGTTCTGGAAAAAGCAGAAGTTGTGAGGCACCAAATCTGGGCTGTAGGGACTTGGTCACCTGGTATATTTGATGTTTCACTCAAAAACTGCACAAGACGTGATGCATGAGTAAGCACATTGTTATAAAGAAACTGCCAGTCACTAGTTGTCCATAGCTGCAGCTTTCTGAACCACCTAATTAGTTTTTGCAGAGGAATGTTCAAGATTAATGCAAAATTTGATGCAGAATCATTGCTCTACTTACTCAGACATTTTGAATGAGACTGCCACACAGTACAGGTGCTCATTTAATGGCATCTACCACCCCTACTCACTAGTACAGTGAAGTTATCATTGTTCATACATGTGCATTCCAGTCCACTCTCCTTGGCTGCCAGGTTACATTGATGTCATGCAAACTGTTCTCATTATATTAACAATGGCTGGGCTTTTTCCAGACAAATTTTGTATTCCTTTATCCTTTAAAATTAGGTGATGACTAGGTAGAAGGATATGTTTAAAGCAAACATAGCAAAATAATAATTATGAAATGTAGGTCGTGTGTGTGTGTGTGTGTGTGTGTATAGTGTTCACTATATAATTTTTCTAACTTTTCTGTTCACAATTTTTTCATAATAAAATTTTGGAAACAAATATCAGAATTCTATGAGAAATTCTCTCCAAGTAAATTTAAGGTATTATCAGTAGGCAATTAAATATTGCATCAGTTCATTTTCTCTGACCATATCAAGTGTTTTTGAGTATACAGAATTACTAGAAGATTCATTTGTGGGAATGTGAAATACTTACCTTATGAAACAATTTGGCACTTTCTTAGAAGTTAAAACACATAATTACAATAAGAACCAATATCAGAAAGAACTTGAATGTCTACCAACATGTGATAGTTTATCCAAAGGAATACTGATCAGGAATAAAAAGGAATGGAATATTGATATATGCAGCAATATAAATGAACTTCAAAATCCTTATACTGAGTGAAAAAAGCCAGGTCAATGTGATTCTATGCTCGCAGAATTCAAAAATCAGCACCCAGGATAGGGAAAAGAAAGGATGGATTACAAAAGAGCACAAGGAAATTTTATGGACGATAGAAATACTTGTTACTTCTATTGTGTGATGGTTTCTCGGATGCATGCACATGTTGAGAATCACTCAGTTTTACAGTTTAAATATGTGTGCTTTGGTTTACTTCACCTATACTTCAATAAAGTTACAACACAAAAACATGCCACGAGTTGGGCTTGTCAAGCATTCTTCAGCACATAAAAAGAAATACTGTTAGAAGCATTGTAAAGTAATATGAAGAATATTATAATTTAAAAATTATATGAACAGGCTTTCCTTGGACAGCAAAGCTTTTCATGGGTATCATTTCCAAGTCGCTTCACAGAGTTGTGCCTTCTCAGATGTGCCAGCTCTGGAGGTGTGCTTTGTGGTGGTACAGTCTGTGCAACCACAGAGAATCCCATGCTTAGTTGGATACTCTGCTGTTGCCATCTTAAAGTGCCCAATAATTTTTAAACAAAGGGCCTCTCATTGTCAATTGCCATGGTACCCAGCAAATTATTTAGCCAGTTCTGTCCCAGATCATGAAATCTTTATAGAGGCATTTTAATAGAACTAAGCCTCTTGGCAATGATGAATAAATCGAACTCAGAGCATGCTTATAAATTCTACAAGGGTCAAAATATGGAAAATTAAATTGCAGTGTGGAGGTTTGGATAACATTAGCAGGAAAGAATGCTTATCAACTCGAAGCACATGGTAAACAAACACTTTCCTGACCAACCCAAGACATAACAAGTACTAGAGTGCTAGGTAGTTAATAAGAAACTTGCAGCAGGTCAAATTCCCTTCATCTTTTTCTTTCTATATCAGGATCTAAATTATACATCATTCTCCTGATGCGTGCTTAGTAGTTACCGCCTCTAAGAATTATTAGGGAGTTGGTGATCTACATGTTGTTTGCTATGGGGCTTTGCAAGGAAAAACATGTTAAACGGCTCTCCACAGATGTTCCTCATACCACAATTACTGAAACAGCCGTGCACTGTACTAGAATTTCCAACAGAAACAGAGACTGATTGTAAGAATACTGGCATTATTCAATCCCCCAGCCTTTTATTTTTTCCAACACACATGATGAATATCAACAAACTGAACTTGGTGTACTATCAACAAAAGAAGCTGATTAATAATATATCTCTAGGTAATTTGCTGGGTTTTCTTTGGGAAACAAAACCTTACCTTTGCTGTTTCCTCTCCCACTTTAAAAGTGTTAGGTTTCTGCATTATTGCTGAGTAGAGGCCAAGAGTGAGTCTGTGCCTTAGCTATACAAATACTGACAAGAAAAACAAATCTTATATCATTTACTTGATGTCTTAGAGCTAGATCCAGCTGTCTTTCAGAGCCTGTTTATTAAAAAAATGATCTAAGACTTTGCTGAGTGAGCTGTGAAACTCTTTCTTCATCATGGGAAAAATATAGAAAATAAAAATTCAGGAGTTGAAAGCAAAAAGGAGGTTGTTCACATTAATAACTATGAACTTGGCTTGCAGTAAGGATGGTCTATAATAATGGGTATCATATTCCACATTTCAGCCTGCAGGCAACTGAGGAAACTGCTGTAAACACAGTAGTTTAGAGTTAGATCTTGGAGGACACAGGGCTGCAGTGAGTCAACAAGCACAGTAGTTTATTAACTAAGTGTAATGTCAAATAGCCTGGGATATTCCAACGAAATGAATTTTATGCCTTAGATATTTTCAACCTGCTCTATTTATGGTACCAAGATGACCTTGAGCTGATTGTTCATTGGTTGACTAGCTGAGGAAGATGTCAAGATCTGCACTTGCAAACAGTTCGGGAAGTTGGACCCTGCCCTGAATCACCCTAAATCCAGAGAGTATGAGAAAAACCAAGACAGAT
This sequence comes from Tonatia bakeri, assembly GCA_004024845.1. NCBI lineage: Eukaryota > Metazoa > Chordata > Mammalia > Chiroptera > Phyllostomidae > Tonatia > Tonatia bakeri. Next base: position 29,698 of record PVIA01010887.1, on the reverse strand, counting down.
TCTAGACCACCTCAGGGCTCCCAGGCTCCAGACAGGCTTCCTCATCCAAACTGTGCCATGAACTTCAGGGTCGCAGGATTGCCAAATCTCTGGTATCATCAGTAATTCCAATTGTTCTAACTACTTTTAACCCCATTTAGGTAAATGCTCTATAAATTTAAATTAATATATCACACAGAAAACTGAAATCCCTAACTCAATTGACATTTGACCACATAAAAGCAGAGAAGGAAAAGCTGTCAAACACTAGGCAGAAACTGTTAAACCTTCTTGGCAGGAGGCTATACAAGGAGTCTGTCCAGCAATGTCCCTGGTAAGATTGTAGAGAAGTGGAGAAAACCAGGTTGCAAGGACAGAAAAGTCCTTGAAAGAAGGCTACCCAGGTCCTTTTCCTATTCTAACTTTAAAGTGAACATTTTTCATTTCCACTACAACACTATTGTGTGAAATAAGAAGGAAGTGGGGAAATAAATTCTTTAAGAAAGAAGCAGATACATAACAAAAATCATTTCACATTTATTCGAAGAAGGGAGAGGTCCTGATGAAATCTCTTTTCATGATATCATGCTGACCCCATGTTGTCCAAACTTGGGTTTTCCAACTTGTCATCATTGATATTTAGGCCAGATAATTGTTCGTCTTGTGTGTTCCAGAGCACTTAGCAGCATCTCTGGTCTCTACCCATTATATAAGCATAGCAGTGCCACCTGCCCCACTCCCAAGGCATGACAACTAGAAATGTCCCTGGGCATTGTCACATGCCCCCAGGAAGCACAAAATCACTCCCAGTGAAGAACCGCTTCCCCACATAGTACTGCTTAGAATAACACATGACACGGTTTCTTCATATAGCCTTTGCACATACTGATCCACCTTCCCGGCTCCATCTTCTTCAGATACATATACCGCCCCCCAACACACACACACACACACACACACACACACACACACACCATTTTTTCAGATTTTTTAAAATGATTTTTAAGGTACCTTAAAGTTTAAAGGTTTTATTTCCTTAATTTAACTAATATTTACTAAGCATTTATATGTAAGGTAGTATGCTGTGTATTTAAAAGTTCTAAAAATGAATAACAAACACTCACTTCCAGAAAGAGGTTTCAATTTATAAAAAGGAACCCAAATTACTAAAACATATTGCAGGCTAAATTAGCAACTTAAGAGAGAAAAATGGTGAGGAAATTAAGATATGACACCTGGGCATATTATTCAAGTAACATCCTATGGGCTCTTTGCACAGAATTATGCTCCAGCTCTGCCCTGCTTCTTGAGGACATGTCTAAAAGCCCTTGAATTTAAATCCATTACCAAAATTATAGTCTCATTTTTAGTAATGTTAGAAGACAGTTAGAAGAACCACACATTTCCTTCATGTGACATTAAATTTCAAAGCACTCCATCAGAGGTGCCTGGTTATTCTTCACTATTCACTGCTAATATTCTCTTATATCACATTCCCTGAAGGTGACTGTTTGCTATTCACAAACCTCTGGTAATTAACGGAGAGTATCACCAGCCTCCTTATGTAGGAAGACACCAAGGGCCTGGAAAAAAACTCACTGATTTTTCAAGACTATTGTGAGAAAGAACTTTTACATCCTTATTTGAAAACTTACCATGTCAGCTTAAATGTGGCTTAAAAGTTATATTCTAATGAACTCAAATTACAACTGACAGTAGCTGGAATCAGAACCTTGTTTGGCTACTAAGCGAAAAAGCCAGCTCACCTTATTATTAAGAGAACCAGGAGAGAAAGGCTTCATACAGAAACCTTGTTTATAAAAATCTTTAGTGACCCAAGCTTTAGTTTCAAAAGCAAAGCTATGCATCACAAAACTGATCATTAGAAAAAGAGCTTAATTATTTCTTCCATTTTTCTAATAGGAAGAGCAAAAAAGTTAGGTAGAAGGTACAAGAAATCTGCTAGCTGATCTTTGAAACTAGGAATGTCAAAGAGGTAAAACATTTCTTTAGCTAATAGACTACACAAGATAAACAAAAAACAAAAACTTCTAATTTGTGAGTATGCCACAAAAGACTTCCAAGACAGGACAGTGGCTTGTTGTACTGTACTCCAGAGTTGTAGACACGACAGAGTTTGGAAGTGTGACATCCAATACAGCCACTCAGGCCTAGATACAGACATGCTGACTAAGCAAAGTTGAATAACAGAAGATGGCTGATGTTTAAAGAAACTTCTTAATCTAGTACGTTGTGTAAATTAATGCTGGCACTGATATTTATTATTAGAGGTTTTAATTAATACATTGATTTAATTAATTCGATAATAATAATATCTAGTGTTTTATTTGTAATTGTCAAGAATACGACAAAATGATGTTATCGTTTTTCAGAGCAGTGTATCGGGAAGTAAAACATGACTCATTACTACTCATTACTAATAATGTTAAATTTGATCACTTGGTCAATATTGTGACTGATTTGTCCACTATGAAGTTACTGGAACTTTCAGAAGGAACACTGATCCACTGACATATTAGTTTTATTCCAGTGAACCCATTTTAAAACCATAAGAAAATTAAAGCCATTGTGTTTTTTAAGCCATCAACTTCATAGTAACTTGCTACAGCAGTAATAGAAAACTAATATAGTACCTATAATATGAGTTAAAATAAAAATAACAAATTTGTCAGATATTCCTGAAGGAAAAGTATTTGTATAATTCAGCATTTATATCTTTTTGAAAAGATTTTATTTGTTTATTTCAAGGAGAGAAGAAGGGAGAGAGAAGGAGAGGGAGAGAAACATTGGCATGTGAGAGAAACATGAATCAGTTGCCTCTCACACATTCCCAAACGGGGACCTGGGCCACACCCCAGGCATGTACCCCAGCCAAGAATCAAAACAGCAACCTTTGCAAGATGATGCCCAACCTACCGAGTCACACCAGTCATGGCAGCATTGGTGTCTCTCAAAAAGTAATTTGACCATGCTCTGGAAACTGAGGAAGCTCTAATTTCATAGACCACCAGTAGATTCGAAATAGAAGAGTTTGGTCTGAAAATGTCAGCATTACACTTGCTTTTTGTTTCAGGTCTAGTATATTCCAGGATCAGCAGAGCCATAGTACTTCTTCATAGCGATAAATATCAGAATAAAACCTTTCAACTAGGTTGGATATATGAGTGAAATGGAAAGTATATCAAGTAACATCCAGATGTCATAGCAACCAAGATATTTTAGAAAACCATATAATCTAAGTACTTTGCCTTAGTATTTAACTAAATAAAACCTTCTATGTAAATTTGATTTTTCTGCAACCAAATATATGTGTTTACAGATTACATGTGCCTATATTTCTTTTCATAGTAAATTAAATATAGTATTAATGTTTTTATTTCATTGATACCACAGGTATTTCACAAGTGTATTTTTCTGTGTTGTTGAACACAACATTGATAATGATGAGAAAAATTACTTTTTCTTAAATACTGCAGGCATTCTTTAATATCAGTTTGATTTTCCCTGGGTCAATTTTTCAAAATATTAACTTATTTTTCCCCAGCTTTATTGAGATATAATTGACATATAACATTATTAAGTTTAAGATGTAGAATGTGATGTTTTAATTAGGTATATATTGCAAAATTATTACCAAAATAATGTTAGTTAACATGTCTATCACCTCACAGAGCTATGTGTGTGTGGTGAGAACATTTAAGTTCTACACTTCTGGCAACTTTGAAAGTATACAACACCATATCATTAATTATAGTCACCATGCTATACATTAGTGATTTTCAACTGGTATCATGCAAGAATTTTTAAAACATGCATATCTGACTATTTAGTCAGGGGCACTGACCTCTTTTCCTTTAGTTGTCAAATACAAAAACATGACAACAGCCAACACAACAATAGCTGTCTGGTGTGAACGAATCAAAATTATACTTATTGTTTTTTGTCAAATTGGCAAAAAATATATTTTTGGTGTGCTTGAGAATTTTAGTAATTAGTTTATGTGTGCCATGAGATGAAAAAGTTGAGAATTGCTGCTAAACATTGCATCTCCAGAACTTAGTCATCTTCTGACTAAAAATGTCTGCCCTGTGATCAGCATTTCTCTGTTTTTCCCACCCCCAACCCTCCACCCTGGCAATCATAAATCTGTTTGTTTCCACAAGCTAAGCTTTTTTGGATTGCACATATAAGTAAGATCACACAGCATTTGTCTGTGTATGCATGGCTTATTTCACTTAGAATAATACCTTGCATGTTCATCCATATTGCCACAAATGGCAAGATTTCCTTTTATTTATGGCTGAAAAATACATCATATTTTCTTTATCCATTTATCCATCAGAGGAGGCTTAGGTTCTTTCCATGTCTTAGGTATTATAAATGATGCTGCAGTGAACATAGGGGAGTCGATATATCTTTAAGGTGGTGATTTCATTTCCTGCGGATATTTACCTAGAAGTGGAATTGCTGTATCATATGGCAGTTCCACTTTTAATTTTTTGAGGAACCTCCATACTGTTTTCCACAGGCTGAATGAATTTACATTTTCACCAATACTGCATAAGGGTTCCCTTTTCTCCACTTTATTCTTAAACATTCATATACTTTTGTACCTTTTCTTGGACATTACTTGAAAAAGTCATGTACTGTCTTGTGGTCCGAAAAGCAGTATTTTTGCTTGGGACACATTCCTTCCTAATCTCACTTTTGCTGCTCTACTTGATTAGGGCATGAAATCAAAGCTTGATTTTTTTTTTATTATTGACTGCTTCTGATAAAGAACCATTAATCTTCTTGGTTTAAACTAATACAAAACATAATATTGAATGCAAACTGTAACTGAAAAATGAAACTCAAAAAAATAAATACAAGCAAAAGTATATAGCCCAATAAAGCTAAAAATAAAATTAAAATGTTTTTTAATTGTTGTTAGGTGTCTAAATTTTGAAAGTACTCCCAACTAGTAATTTCATTTTGGTGAAATGAATTTGATTTCAGTAACACTCTTTAAATTTAGAAAATTCTAAATAATGTCAATGGCTATTGAACTAAACATAGTTTCTTCACATTGACTTAATTAGTTTCAACTTTTTTTCTTTAAAATAATCTGCAACGCATAAGAGCAGCTCAAATGAGACTAGATGAAAAAGATGATAATTCTGATGAATATCATAAGTCCCACTTCATTTAGAAATATTATTAAATCAAGAAGCACTCTTATATTTCCTCAATTCCTAAGATGTAATTGGGAAAGCAAAGATTTTCTTACTGATTTTCTAGAATCCAAACAACTATCCTCTGCTTAAAAATGTACTTTGTTTCTCAGAGCACAAGAAAGATTTTGTTTATACACTTATCCTATAGAAAAAATGTACTTTAATTTCTCTTATCATTCATTGAAAAAAAGAAACATTTCTGAGTGCCGACTATGTGTAAGACACTGTGCTGTAGTGACAAACAGATTAATATTTAAAAATAAATAATAAATACTGAGAAGCTAGTTGGAAGTGTTATTAACCTTTTGGCTAAAGTTTGCTTGGGATAACAGGTGCCAAGAACGAGAATAACCTACTATATTGAGACAGCCCAGGATGTCAGCCTAAAGCCTGATGAGTGACAGAGAAAGACAAAGCATTAGTGAGTGGGCTTTGCTTTCACTGATTTATGTGTAATAGATGCATGAGTGCTTTTCCAGGGGATGGGCAGCTGCCAGTCTAGGAAACAAGCTAACCACTGTACCATCACTGCCAAGAAAGTCAGGAGGCATTGCCAAGCAGGCAATGATAATTAATATTCAATCATTTATCCACCCACCAGGATGCATCCACACTTCAAACAGTGAAGGTTGAACACAAAAGGCAGCTTTTCCCTTGCAGGTGTTTGTGATGGCTTGATTGCTAACTAATTTGCTTAGTGATCATTGTGATGAAGTTACCATATTGTCATCAGTTTTTTAATCCTCACATTCTGGAATTACACAGTTAAATTGTTGGTTGCTTCCTGCTAACTATTCTGTATTATATGCTGAGAATTTTAAAACCCCATAATGCCTTCACATGTTTCTTGTTCAAAATTACTTTAGAAAAAGAACAGAACACACAAGTCTGTTAGAAGCTTAGGGACAATACCTTTGTATTTCCCAACACGGTTGATAAAACTAGGACCCAAAAAGGCCAACAAACTCAGGAGGTCAAACAAAGGTGATTGGGGACCTTCACTTATTTGTTATGCTACCCATTCTGAATTCAATTTGCTTATTACTCTATTATTGTCAGAGCCCCTGCCATTAGGTACAAATAAATTATAATTAGTATCAATAAGTTACCTTTTGGGTAATAGAATATGTACATGAGTATTGGACAGACTAAGCCTTCTGCAAGATTCTAATTAGAATGTTATTTATTCTTTATTGCTGCTGATGATTTAATGCAATCTTTGGTCACCAGCTTATTTCAATATCTAAAATCTAAGGTACAGTTAGGGTTTTTTTAGATTAGGCCTGTACTTTCTAGAAATAAGTATATTTCTAGGAAGAAAAAGCCATACTTACTTTGCTCAGATGCTTTCAAACATGAAATATTCTCTATTTTTGTAGCATAATTCATTCACTGAAGTTCATGGTATTATGAGGCTCACAAGGCTTTGGAAATTATATCCAAACTACTTTTATGAATATCTGCTTACTTTAAACTTCTGTATTCTTTGTCTTTCTCTGACTGGCTTATTTTGCTTAGCATAATAATCTCCAGGTCCTTCCATGCTGTTGCAAAGGGTAAGAGTTCCTTATTTCTTACAGCTGTTCAGCATTCCATTGTGTAAATGTACCACAACTTTTTTATCCACTCATCTACTGATGGTCACTGGGCTGTTTCCGGATCTTGGCTATTGTAAATAACATTGTTATCAATATAGAGGTGCATATATTCTTTCTGATTGTTTTTTTGGGATCCTTAGGATATATTCCCAGAAATGGGGATTTCTGGGTCAAATGGCAGTTCCTAATTTAACTTTTTGAGGAAACTTCATACTGTTTTCCATATGATCTCAGTAATATGTGGAAGCTAATGAACAAAATAAAGTGACAAACAATATAGGACCAGAGGCATGGATACATGGAACAGACTGACAGAGAGGGGAGGGTGGTGGTGGGGACTGGAAGAGACTAGCCGAAGAACATATATGAGTAGCCCATGGACACAGACAACAGTGTGGTAATGTGGTAAAGGCTGGGGGGTGGGAACTGGATGGAGAGGAACAAAAGTGGGGAAAGGGGGGAGATATCTATAATTGTGTCAACAACAACAACAAAATAAATAAACAAACTTCTGTATTCTTTGTAATATCTGGGAAAATTTGGAAGAGCATGGTAAGCTTTCAGAATCCCCTGAATCCACTAGTTAATAAAATGCACAAATATAAAAAATCCAGTAAAAACTTAGTAGCAGTAGTTTAAAAAGGAATGAGTTACAACTGTATGCCTTAATTGTGAAATAGAACAGCCAAAACAAGAAATGCAAGGTTCTGTGCAAAATGCTCAGTGCTCAGTTCCTCCTACTGCTTCCATCTGTACTTAAATGGAATAAGAGGCAAGAGAACAATATTCCCATTAAAATCTTCCAAGTTTCTGAATCAGAGGGGGATAAGTGGTTAGTATTAGAAAGGTCGAGGGATAAGATTTCATGCAAAGAAGCTCTGACATATCATTTTGTGAGCTGCAGAGGGGTATCCAGAGACAAGAGGGGTATCCAGGGCTCCCTATTCCTTAGGACACTGCTACCAGAGAAGGACATGATGGAGATTATAAAGAGACCAATGAATAACACCTTTCTTTTCTTTAATCAGTCTCCAAAACAGTTTTTAAAAATAAGACAAAAGAATCAGCATATGGAGACAAACAACTGTCCACACTGCTGATAAAACTGCATAGGAGGGTATACAAATACCTGCAAGATTATGGGTTTTCTAATACTAAATCATAGAATTAGACTGACTTAGTTGTGCCTTAATAACCAGGGCAGGAAATCTGCAGACTTCATGAGAAGTCCTGCCTTTTTTAAAAGTTAATAGAATCCAGGAGCAAACTAGAGCTTGTTTTTTACAGGTACCTTGGTTCCCAAGAGGAAAGAATAGCTTAGCCATGCATAGTCTATTCCTATGGCCCAAACACCAAGCAAGACTCATTCTAGCCATTCTAATTTTCACAGGTGGTGGGAAAAGGTGATAGTCAGGTCTGTTTACGGAGAGTGTCCTACTGGTAAAAGCTAGAGAATAGAGGACTAAGCATCCTTTACAACTGGGATTATACTCCTCTCTGGATGGAGCGGGTTCTGTTAACAGAAATGTAATCAAGTCTTCAAAGGAAGACCAAAGTCAACACATAAACCCAGCCTCATCCCTGCTCTTCCTCTTTGCCCCAGAAATCCCAGGCCTCAGAAAAATGAACAGAAAAAAAAAAGGTAAATTGGTGAAAGAAAGGCAAATTAGCCCCAGATGATTGGGTATCTAAGGGTCGAAGTTAGTTCCAGATGATTGGTATCAAAGGGTCATCTCTCACATTTCCTCAGTGCAAATACGAACTCTGAACAAAGAGGCCTGTATCTCAGATACATAAAAGTAGCAGCATGGAAACACTGTAAACATACTATGAACACATTTGAAGAGAAGAATGAACAAAGGAAAAAAATTAAAAATGACAAGTGCAGAAGGGAGACAAATAACTCAGTCTGGGAGAAAATATCATCTAAGAAATCAAAGCAGCAGTACACAAGTGGTACAGAAGAATTTTAGAATGATGTAAAAACAGATCAAAATTAGGAAATTAAGAAATCAGAAAGATGAAAACATGCTGTAAAAGTAAAGAAACAAATCTAGAAATAAATAATTCCATTAAAAACTCATTGCTTAAGTTAAAAACAGTAAGAAACAGAATAGATGTGGATAAATTGAAAAAAAGATTTGACATAATCATGAGTAAAAGAAAGGCAATAGAAATAACTAGTGAGGAGGTAAATATTATATGTAACATACCAAAATGATCCAATATAATGATAGTATCTCAGAGATGACAAATATATGAATAAAAATATTCAGACTACAGGATAATAGATCTGAAATATGATACATGACTAAGAAGTTTTAAAAAGTATAATATCTGATTGGAAAAACTGATAAAAACAAGGTGAAGGGATTGAGAATTACAGATTGGAAGTTACAAAATTGTCACCAGAATATAAAATACAGCATAGGAAATATTGTAAATAATATTGTAATAACTCTGTGTGGGGCCAGTTGGAAACTAAAAATATCAGGGAAAGCACTCTGTAAAGTATATGAATGTGTAACCGCTATGCTGTACAACTGAAACCAATATGAAATATATTGAAAGTAAAATGTAGTTTAAAAGTTTTTAAAAATAAAAAATGTTTAAAAAGTACATTATGGCTAAACAGACAGCAATGTAATAGGTGCCTCAAAAAGTCTTGAATTTTCACTGCAATTTTATTTGAACTTTACAATGTAATAGAAGTTTTCCCAAGAGAAGGCTAGTCGTTCAAAAATAATTTCATGTGTTCCCATATGATATGCCTTACAAATCCTGTCTAGGGTTCTAGCCAGTGACAGAAAATAGTAATAGCAAAAAAATTCAGTGGATATAAACACAATGGATGTTTATAAAAAGAGAATATTTTTGAGGGACTGGCAAGAGGTGGCAGAGTAGGAGAATTTATCTCTCACTGACTCCCAGAACCAAGCTGAAAGTACAAATAAAGAAGAGAACAGCCAGCCAGCTGAAACAAACAACTGAAGACAACCTGAAGAGGAGATACTTAACCACGGACAGCCAGAGACCACCTGGAGACCAGTAGAAAGGGCAGGGAAGTGAGAGGGGCTGGTGCCACTTTCACGGGTGTTGGGCCCAGATAGCCACATGACTGCAGGTGCTTTCCCCAGAGAGGAGAAGCCTGGACTCAGACCAGGTTCCCAGGCACAGAGAACCAGTGTTGGGATCCCCTGCCCTCACAATATCCAGTGGGGGTTTTTTGCCTACTGGAGAAAGACAGGGCTCACTGGGGTCAAAGACACCTTTTCTCTTTTCTTTTTTTCCATTTCTTTTGTTCTATGGAGTCAACGCACAGATTTTGCATTCCCAGACACTCACCTTTTGCTGGGTAAAGGGAGGGCAGCATAGTCTGCAGTGGCGTGAGGAGAGTCTGGAGAGGGAGGCTTGGGGGAATGGCTGCCGAGTTCCCGGTGCTGAGAAATACCACCTCACCTCACAGCAGCAGCCATTGTTCTTGAGAAGAGCAAACCCCTCCTAGGAGAAAAACAATTACTCCACCCCGTGTGAAACGGCTCACCCAGCCTCTGGAGGCCTCCTAGCCCCATACTCTGAAATCCTGCTTTCCACACCCTCCAGAATTCTGCTCACTCCACTGAACCCTTCTTTTAAAAAAGTTGTTTTTCTTTTTCTTTCTTTCTTTCTTTCTTTCTTTCTTTCTTTCTTTCTTTCTTTCTTTCTTTCTTTCTTTCTTTCTTTCTTTCTTTTCTTTCTCTTCTTCTCCTTCCTTCCTTTTCTTCCTTCCTTTCCTTTCTTTCTTTTCTTTTTCTTTCCCCTAACCTGCATTTTATCCCTTGCTGAGGAGACAGCAAAATAAGTGGATTCAGCAGTGTTAGAGGCTGGTTTTATGGCACAATCATTCCATACACTTTCCCAGAAACTAGATAATTGGTTCCCCCTCACAAGAGAGCCTAGCAATGCCCTCAGTTTCTAGCAGACCAAAAATCTGGGCTCTGGAGGCCCATCCTACTAGGGGCTTTGCCCTGCTGAGTTCAGGGAAATAATCTGTGACAGACTTAGATGTATGAATGCACCCACCAAATTCCCAGAAGTTTTAATGGTACTTCCCGCAAGAGATTCAAGGGTCCCATCCTTCCAATTCCACCAAAAGCCCTCTCAGAAACCCTCTCAGATGGATTGGCAGCTAGACTGAGGCTAACAGCAGGACCACAAACAAAAGCAGGTGTAGGTGTTTCCAGCAGTGCCTTCAGTAGTTAGTTGAAACACAGCTGGGCCCTGTACTGATAAAAAGCCAGACTTACAGAGCAATGAGGTCCATCCTGGAAGCAGCCAACCCAGAGGGAGACAGTTATAAACTGCAGATCACTTGTAACTTTGAACAGGCTTCCTAGAGCTTGACTAGACAGAATCTGACATTGGCCTGCACCAGCCGCAGACAACATCGGGGTTTTATCCAGAGGGAGGACCCAGCGGGCAAGCAATAAACTCTGCTGAGATGAATTCCACTTCATTCTTTTTCACTTTTTTTTTCTTTTGCATAGCTTTATATCATTTTTTCTGTTTCTTTGATTTTTTCTTATTTTTTCTTTCAAATCTCACATTCTACTTTTCCTCTTTATTTTACTTTCCTTCTTCTTTTTCTTATTATTTTTTTAATTTTATTTTTCCCTTTCTTCATTCTTTTGTTGTGAGTCCCTGTTTCTATTCTTTATTCTTACTGTTCCTCCTCCCTCTATCCTCCTACAATCATTTTTTCTTTCATTTGGTCTTATTGTATTTCTTATAATAATCTATTTCTCCTTCCACTTTAATTTCCCTTGCTCTTTTATCATTGATTTTTCTGTCCTTTTTTCTTTTTCCTTGGGTGGGTTTTGTTTTCTGTGTGTTTTTGCTTTGTTCTATCAGCACTGGTACAACAGCATACAATATGTGGTGAAGATTGAGTCTCTCAGTCAGCTAAATGGAGGGAGAACCCATGAATGAACATGCCAACCACAAACAAGACCCAAATACAACTGGAGAGCTCACATAAACTCCACAAAGAGCATTCCTGGAGCATTCAGCTCAGTGAATCAAGGGGGCTGCACCACTGACTTCCAGAGAAATCCTCTCATATAAGGCCACAACCATGAAAACAGGGAGTCAAACCAGATCTATCTAATACATAGAATAAACAAAAGGAGTAAGCTAAAATAGGAGCACAAAGAAATAACACCCAAACAAAAGAAAAGGAAGAATCCTCAGAAAAAGAGCTAATTGCAATTGAGGAAAGAAAATTATCAGACATAGAATTCAAAGTAATGATTATAAGGATGCTCAAGGAATTTAGTGAGAACTACAAGGAACTTAGTGGGAACTATATCAGCATGCAAAGGGCATAGAAACCTCTAATAAGAACCAGCTGGAAATGAAAAGTGCAATATCTGAAATAAAAAATACACTAGAAAACTAAAAATAGGTTACATGAAGTAGAGGATATATAAGCAATTTGGAAGACAACATAGGAAAAAGCATTCAATCAGAAAAACAAAAAGAAAAAAACTAAAAAAGAACAAGGATGTTTTAAGGGAACTTTAGGACAACATTAAACATAACATTAGCCATATCATAGGGATAACAGAAGGAGAAGTGAGCAAAAGATAGAAAAACTGTTTGAAGAAATAATGACAGAAAAATTCCCTAACCTGGTGAAAGAAAAAGTCACAGAAGTTCAGGAAGCATAGAGTCCCAATCAAGATGAACCCAGAGTCCCACACAAAGCACATCATAATTAAAATGGCAAGATTTAAAGACAAAGAGAGAATCTTAAAGGCAGCAAGATTGAAACAGTCAGTTACCTATAAGGGAGTTCCAATATGACTGTCAGTTAATTTCTCAACAAAAATATTTTGGGTTGGAAGGGATTAGCATGAAGTATTTAAAGTAAAGACTAGCAAGGATCTGCAACTGAGACTACTCTATCCAGCAAGGCTGTCATTTAGTAAAGAGCTTCCAAGACAAAAACAAAAAAGACAAAAACAAAAAAAACTAAAGGAGTCCATTAACATCAAAGCCACACTTCAGGAGATATTAGGGGCCACTTTAAGAAGAAGTAATAGAGAGGAAGGAGCATAGGTACAAAGGGATAAAGTGGCAATGAACAAGCACCTATCAATAATAATCTTAAATGTAAATGGATTAAATGTTCCAATTGAAAGAAAGACATAGGGTAGCTGAATGGATAAGAAAATATAACCCAAACATATGTTGTCTATAAGAGAGCCACCTCAGAACAAAAGAACTACACAGGGTGAAAGTGAAGGTATGGAAAAAAAATATTCCATGTAAACAGAGATGGAAAAAAAGTTGGGGTAGAAATACTTATATCTGACAAAATAAACTTCAAACAAAGAGCATAAAAAGAGACAAACGACATCACTATATAATACTGAGAGGTCAACCCAACAAGAGGATATAACCTTTACACACATATCCACGCCCAGTAAAGGAGCACCTAAATACATAAAGAAAATCTTGATGGACTTTGAGAAAGAGATTGACAGCAATAGTCATTATAGGGGATTTTAGCACCCCATTGTCACCACTGGACAGGTCTTCCATAGAAAAAAAATCAACAAGGGAACAGCGACCTTAAACACACTAGATTGAATGAATAAAATTGATATTTACAGAACATTTCCTCCCAAAGTGTCAGAATACACATTCTCCTCAAGAGTACAAGCATCACTCTTAAAGACAGACAACATGGTATGACACAAAAGAAGTCTTAACAAATTTAGGAAAATGAAATCATATAAAGCATTTTCTCAGACCACAATGGCATGAAACTAGAAACCAACTTCAGTAAAAAAAAAAACAACCCTCAAAATCATTCAAATATATAGAGACTAAATAGCATGTCATTAAATAATGAATGGATCATCAATGAGATCAAGGAAGAAATCAAAAAGTACCTGGAAACAAATAAAAATGAATATACGATGACTCAAAACTTAAGAGACACAGGAAAGCACTGACTGCGAGGGAAGTTTATAGCATGCCAGGCATACCTCAAGAAGAGAGAAAGATCTCAGATAAACAACCCTATACTTAAAAGAACTAAAACCAACATGAAAACAAGGCCCAACTGGAGTAGAAGGAAGGAAATAATCAAGATCAGAGAGGAAGCAAATGACATAGAGACTAACAAAAGACCAGTGAATCCAGGAGCTGGTTCTTTGAAAAGATGAGCAAAATTGATGAACATTTAACCAGACATGAAGAAAAAAAGAGAGAGGGCCCAAATTAATACAATAAGAAATGAAAGAGGCCAATAACAATGGATACCACAGAAATACAAACGATTGTAAGAAATACTATGAACAACTATATGCCAAGAAATTGGACAACCGAAAATGCCTGAAGTCATATGGGTAGTGGACATTTGAATAGAGAAAAAAAACGTAACTTGTTTTTCAATTTTGATGACATTTTATAATTGTGGCTTCTAGAGTGGAGACAGAACAGAGGGAAATAGGAACTATCTATCAAGCGGTATGAAGAATTGCTATAAGTTATTCTATTACAGGCCAATTTAAATTTCTAGGACCTTGTCAATAAAATAAATATAGCAGTTGTATGAAATTACACATTGCTTTACCTTTTGTAAGAAAAATAAATACCAGTCAGAAATTCTTTAGTTACATTATTACCCTTTCAAATAAATACTTGTAAGAGATATAGACAAAAAGTTTAGTTTTTCTGTCATTGAAGATGGTCTTGTACCCAATATTGTGCTATATTTGTATTCAAAATTGAGCATCCTTTTTTCTCATTCATGTTTAAAATAAAATGTTAGTGAATGTCTTTAAAGAATATTTCAGAGAAATTCATCTGTATCTATTTCCTAGGTAGGGAATGGAGGGTTAGGACAAATCTCACTGTCACCTCCAAAACTGTTACTACTCACTACTTCCAAATCACTTGTGATGCACATTGTTAAGTCAGAAGAGCCAAAACAAATGGACAGATTTTCCATTACTTAGTCAACTTGTATAGATGTATCCTGAGGCCTCTGAGCACTTGGTTATTTGTGGGTCATTCTCACTTTGTCAGGAGGCCAGAGGTGACTAAGCTGCATATGGTCATCTTTAAATGAACTTGTCTTAGTCATTCACTGCCCCTTTCCCACTTGCCACTTGTATTACAAGAACAAATATGCTTTGTAAGCCTCATATAAATTGTGTTTTATTTTTGGAAGTGCTTTAAAAAGAAAAATTCTTGGCTAAAAAATCATTGGAGTAAAGATAAATTTTAATTTTCATATGTGGGAAACTTTTATGTTGAACTCTCTATGCTTTTAAAATGAGATCACTGCAATTTCCATATTAATAAATTTTCCAAATAATCCAGCAATTGAATCCATATATTGCTTAAAATAGATGTTTCAAAGAAAATATAAGTAAGATATGTGAATGCTGGCTTAAATATAGACAGGAAAAAGCTTTTGTAAGAGAACAGTCTTATATGAAAAATTTTAAGTGTTAATTATTCATTCTTTTCCTTTATTGCTATAAGTGTTAGCAATTTCCATTTTTTTAAAGATTGTATTTATTTATTTATTTAATAGAGAGAGAGGAAGGAAGGGAAAAAGAGAGAAAGAGAAACAATGATGGGAGAGAGAAACATTAACTGGTTGCCTCTCTTACATACCCCGATTGAGACCAAACCTGCAACCCAGGCATGTGTCCTGACTGGGAATCGAACTAGGGACCTTTCACTTTGCTGGACGATGCCCAACCAACTGAGTCACACCAATCAGGGTATGGTTAGCATTTTCTATCTCCAGCATTTTTCACCCTCACCAGTTTTCACATAATAAGATTATTTTTGAAGACCTTAATATGGCCCATGGGGCTACAGCCAACTCTAATGAGTATAAATCCTAGAATCATGAGCCCAGCGTGGTCATATTCAAAGGGCTTGGGGTCCGCCACATGGGAACTGTGGGACCTAGAACAACTTGCTTAATTTCCCTGTGCCACCACAGCTTCATCTCTGCTCCGTGATGATAATAGTACTGGAAGCACAGGCTTTTTGAAGTTAAATGAGATAATGCTGTGCTTTGTAATAGCAAACATTCAAATATTATTATTATGAAGAGCTTCAGTGGGCTCTGCTGCTGCTCTTGCTCACCTCCCATCGGGGCTTCCCACAGCAACAGGAGGTATCTTGCTAAGAACAGAAAGAGAAATGTCCCCACTGTGCTTGACTATCTAGGAGCCTCTTGCACATTTAGAACACAAGCCCCTCCCTAAGACCTAAAAGGTCATGCTGATCTGTCCCCAGACTGTTTTCTTGCTCATCTCCCAATGCTTTGTGCTCCACCACACTGGCTTTCCCACTTCTCTCGCACACAGTCTACCTGCCACAGTCCTTGCACTAACTCTTTCCTCTTCCTGGAGCACAGGATCTGTAGATGGTTCATCCTTTATTACCCATTAGGGCCCAACTCAGCCACCATATGGCCTTGGGCTCTTTTCTTCATGGAATTCAACACTAGCTAAAGTTGCCTTACCCATTCACTGTTGGTTCTCTGTTTGCCTCTGTAAACTGAAAAGGTCCACGGGTGTGGGGATATTTTTGTCTTATTTTCTATTATCTCCAACATCACAATTGTGTTTGATTAATGACTAAATATATACTATTAGTTCTATTCAAAGGTTGTTACATAATTTATGATAATTTTTCAAAGCTCACATCAGAGTAAAAATGTCTATGGCATGAGAAGATGATTTCTAGGGGATGATTTCTGGAAGTGTTCCTTATTATTCAAATGTTATAATTCCTTTCTAGCAGGGCTATGCAAGCCATGGGAGGTTTGTTACTGCTGTTTTATTTAAACCACATACGATTATGTAAGACTCAAAAACCAATATCTAAATGTATGTAAAAGCTATGTTAGAATTTTTATGAAGAAAAGCCCAGCTACAGCAAAAGAAAAAGAAAGTAGCTTCTGATAAGTTTCCCTAAACAAAACCTTTCAATCCTGCATAATTATTCTTTTCATCTGGAATCCGTACTCTGGCTCACTCTACTCAAGTTTTTACAGATTTATCATTCCCTCCTTTCATTTCTTCCAGTCTTAAGAACATTCTTCATCAATTATAATACTGGTATGAAACAGAAGACACATTCAAAACTGGAAAACTTGAGGAGAGATGAATAGGGAAAGTGTTTTCTGAAGAGATGCAGGCAGGAGGGCTGGTGCACATGCTGTACCTCTCAACTGTGCAGAGCCGTCACAACCCTAAGTCTCAGAGTAAAAAATGGGAGTAAACAAAACCAGAACTCAGAGAGTTAAATAACTGGGGAGGGTGGACAGACCACAGCTGGCCTTAGTTGGGATTCGACCAACTGGCTGCATCCTAGCAATCAGGGAGTCAGGCAATAAACAGCCCCTCTCACTTCCAGCTACCAGAATCACCTGCAGTCCTCCCACGGGCTCACAGAGGCAATCCATAAAAGTCGTCCTTCTCTTCCTGTCCTCTTCAATAGGGCAGATGCAGATGAGGGAGAGTAAATTTGTTTACCATAAAAACCATACAGCACGTCTTCTCATTCCATGCCTTCTATAGTTTGTGACCCACTACTGATTAATTTAAATGAATACCTAAATCTGGCAGAAGCTTTGCTATTGAAGCCTTTCTTAAGACACCCTGTCCTCTGAGTACTACACATTTCTGTACTTCCCGCTCTCCACTCAGCTGATCGTCTGTGCTCCCTTCTCATAGGTCCTGCCTTTCCTGCTGGATGTGTGCTAACTTCAGTCCAGAAAGAATAAAGAAACAGAAAGTATAATAAATTTTAAATAGCTTCTAGATTTGTCTTTTCTTCTGAACTCTTCAGTGAAGAGATCTATTACTTTTGCTGCAATTTTCTTCTTCTTCTTCTTTTTGTTTGTTCTTGTTGTTTTTACTGCCTCTTTATTTTCAGTCTGGAGCAATATTAAACAACAGCTGGCCATACCCATGCTGGCTCAGCCATCTGTGGGAGATAGAGCTTCCTTTACACAAGATTCTGGTAGCCCGCCTTCTAGAACTGGACCAAAGGAGTAGCTGGCAACCAAATGATCGCCTCAAAGTGGGCAGCGGTGAGGTCCAGACATTGCTCCAGTGCCCAGTTGGGGAAGTTCATGTGGACAAATATCCCTTTTTGTTCTTTAGAAGGGTCATTATGCAGTTGGCTGGTGATACTTTTAAACAGAAACTTCACAATTATTACGGGTGCAATTTATCTGCTTCAAAAAGTCATACATCCTTGACACAATGTATTTGTTAGTTATTGTTTTTTAGTTTTATCTCCACTGCAAAGCAAAGGGAAAATTCTTATTTTGATGATGGGTGGAGGGATTTCAGGCTTACACATAAAAACTTCTCGAGCACATTAACAATATATATGGGGCAAAAACAGCCCTCTGCCACCTGCATCCAGTTGTTGGGGGAGAGTGTCCAAGATATGTGTCAAATGTAAACTCACAAAAACAATAATCACTGAATATCTGTGGAGAATTAACACCTTGAAGGGAGGAAAGCATCCCAAACAATCAAAACAGATGCCTGCCCCCATCTAGAATGGAACAAAGAGCAGTTAGCGCCTCTTCTGTCTCTGAGCACTCGCCCATGGAAACAGCGCAATACATAGAATCGTGCTGTTATTATCTACTAAGTTATTTTATATACTTGGGTCTGTCTTTAAGCTTTCTCATCTCTATTATTCTTTTATCATGACACTTTGATGTAGTTAATCTTATATTTTTTTAGAAAAATCAATGTCAGTTTTTTAAATTAAAAAATTAATATATTTTATTGATTATGCTATTACAGTTGTCCCATTCTTTTTCTCTCCTTTATTCCCCTCAGTCGTGCACCCCCCCTCCCACCAGCATTCCCTCACTTTATTTTATGTCCATGGGTCATACATATAAGTTCTTTGGCTTCTCCATTTCCCGTACTATTCTTAACCTGACACTGTCTGTTTTGTATCCATCATTTATGCTTCTTATACCCTGTAACTTTTCTCCCATTCTCTTCCTTCCCCCACCCCTCTGATAACCCTCCATGTGATCTCCATTTCTGTGATTCTGTTTCTGTTCTAGTTGTTTACTTTGTTTTTTATTTATTTATTTTTTTAGGTTTGGTTGTTGATAGTTGTGAGTTTATTGTCATTTTACTGTTCATATATTTGATCATCTTTTTCTTAGATGAGTCTCTTTAACATTTCATATAATAAGGGCTTGGTGATGATGAACTCCTTTAGCTTTACCTTATCTGGGATGCACTTTATCTGCCCTTCTATTCTAAATAGATGACTTGCTGGATAGAGTAAACTTGGATGTGGGTCCTTACATTTCATGACTTGGAATACTTCTTTCCAGCTCCTTCTTGCTTGTAAGGTTTCTTTGGGAAATCAGCTGATAGCCTTATGGGAATTCCTTGTAGATAACTATCTCCTTTTCTCTTGCTGCTTTTAAGATTCTCTCTTTATCTTTAACCTTGGATAATGTAATTATGATGTGTGTTGGTGTGAACTTCCTTGGGTCCAAATTCTGTGGGACTGTCTGAGCTTCCTGGACTTCTTGGAAGTCTATTTCCTTTGCCAGATTAGGGAAATTCTCCTTCATTATGTTTTCAAGTAAGTTTTCAATTTCTTCCTCTTTCTCTTCTCCTTCTGGCATCCCTATGATTTGGATGTTGGAATTATTAAAGTTGTCCTAGAGGTTCCTAAGTTTCTCCTCATTTTTTTAAATTATTATTTCTTCATTCTGTTCTGGTTGAATGTTTATTTTTTTCCTTCTGATCCGAATCATTGATTTGAGCCCTGGTTTCCTTCCCTTCAGTGTTGGTTCCTGTATATTTTCCTTTATTTCACTTTGTGTAGCCTTCACTTCTTCCTATATTTTGCAACCATACTCAACCATTTCTGTGAGCATCCTGATTACCAATGTTTGGAACTCTGCATCTGTTAGGTTGACTATCTCTTCATCACTTAGTTGTATTTTTTTCTGGAGTTTTGATCTGTTCTTTCATTTGGGCCATATTTCCTTGTCTCAGCAGCCTGTTACACAGTAAGGGGCAGAGCATTAGGTATTCTCCAGGGTGGGGCAACCCCCGTAGCTGCCTTGTTGTGCTATATGTGGGGGAGGGGTCCACGAGAGAACAATGCCACTTGCTGTACTCTCAGCTGCTTTCAGTAAATTCCCCCACCACCCACAAGCAAATTGAGCCCTTCTGGTGCTGATTCCCAGATGGGTGGGTTTGTGTACATTTTAGGACCATGTGGATCTCTCCAATGAACTCTCCTGTGAGGCTGGAAGTGTCTTCACTGCCTCAACCCCTACAGGTTTTTACAGTCAGAGGTTTTGACTCCCCACACTAGAACCCTGTATTTGTGAGTTCTGTCCATGCTCCAACCACTGCCTTGCTGCAAGTCCTCTCCACCAGGGCTGCCTGTCTTCCCCCCTCCTACTAGTCTGGGTGAATGTTTCTTCTTTAACTCCTTGGTTGTTGGATTTCTAAACAGTTCGATTTTCTAGCAGTTCTGGGTATTTTTTGTTTGTATTTTGTTGTTGTCCTTCTTTTGGTTGTGTGAGGAGGCAAGGTTTAGCTACTACACCTCCATCTTGGCCAGAAGTTACTTTTGCTGCAATTTTATCATATCCCTTCTTCTTCAATTTGCCATTCCAACATTTTTCATGAAATCTTCAAACATCCAATAAAAATTATTCAGTCAGCCTACCTCTAAACAAGTCACATTATATTTCCTTAATTTTTCACCCTTTTTTCTTTGTCTCTAAAAACACTGTAATCTTCAGGGTTCCACTCTCTGTAATATTTTCATGTGCAGTGCTTTGATTTTATCCTCACTCTGGATAGTTTTAGGTCTTCTTACTTTTACTGTCTATTCAATGCCTAATTTATTTAATCCCATCAATTCAAAGTCTTTTATTGATTATTCTGCATGTTGGCAATGCCTCCCATTCCATTTTTACCCAACTAAATAATTATTTCTTCCTATTTGATCTGCTCTCAAGCCTATTTTACTTATTTCACTTTATACTTTGGCTATCCTTCTAGTTTCATGGTGGGGAACACTGTTTACACTATTTTGTATACCAAATCAAATAATATTCAAGTTCTATTATATTTTCTTTTGCACAATCTCTAATATCAATTTTTATTATCCCCATCCTACTAGCTGTTAGCCTCAATATTTATTGACTAGGTTGTAAGGTGTTTCTTTCCCTTCAGATTCTTCCCCATCCAAACCACCCTTGTCACCACTGGCCAGAAACATCTTACAAAATTATTTGTAATAACTTAAAGTAATTCCACTGAAGAGAAATTTTCAAAGGTGCTTCCACTGCATTCTGAATAACCAATTCCAACACAAATACATGTAAGCAATTTTCCAGAAAACCTATAACCATCTAGTTGATATTTAATGTTTATTTGACATAAAAATCCAAAGAACAAAGCTTTATATCAGTTAAAATGCAAATATTGTTCATAATTTTACTAAGTCACTGAGAAAAAATCATTTCTTTTGTAATAATTTAGCCTGATATTTTAGTTGTCCTTGTGATTCACTTTCTGAATTTTTGCTAGATGTGGGGGAGGGAGGGAATTATTTAAATTCACATGGATTTATGAAGTTTTCAAATTATTTTCATCATCATTAATTAATTTTGTTAATTTTTAATTCCACATCTATTTAAGCCTACAACAATATGTACCGCCCTTGAAATAAACTGAATATTTTACCTGCAAAAATTAGGCCTTAGTTTTCTTATATTATGGATACTGTTGATTAAAATAGGGAATGGTTATAATTTTGACATTAATTATATGTAATATAGGTATACTTATAAGAGCTCTGTGGATAAGAATTTAAGTACTCTCAGGAAGAATTAATTGTATTACTATAACAAAATTTAATTTTTTCAAAATGATATGTCAAAGTACAGTAATTTAACAGTAAAGTGTAGTGGGAAATTATATAGACAGTTAAAACTATGTTAGGAAGAAGGGGCTTAATATGAAGTGAGTGATTTTTATTACTATAAATGAAACTTATAATCTATAAAACTATCTACATTCTTATTGTTGCAAACATCTGAAGTTTCTATAATCCAATACTGTTTTACAGATCTTGAATCAAGGATTTGGTTACTAGCTTTGTTCATTAGCATTTATAGACAGCAAAATGGTTGAATTATACATTTTCAGTTTCACATAATTGGTCTTAGAATTATTTTATTAATAAAAATAATAATTCAATAAAAATATTGATATTAAATTATATTTTATAAAAATTTTAGGATCAGAATAACATTAACATACCTTGAACTATTTGCATATTCATCTAGAAATAATACAAATCATCTTCAAAAATTAATAGTCAATTTAATATAAAGATATACAAATAAAGTGATTCATAATCAAAAATAGTCTTTTAGATGTGAATATTGAAAAGTGAGAACTAAAATATCTGATGGAATAACTGCTAGGAATTATATTTTTACCATTCTGTCATGTTATCTGATCATTCACCTATGATTTGAGCATGCTCTATTAGCTAATCAGACTAGTTGAAATAAAAGCCCAACAATAGTCTTGACTAAAAACATTTAAAAAGTTTTAATCTTCAAACAGATACCAACTTAAAAATTTAGCCACGTTCATCCAGCTGAAAATAACTGAATGTTAATTGACCAAAACTTCTTGCCAAGCATATACTTCTGCAGTTTTTTAGAGTGTTAATAGTAGGTTTTAGGGAGCTATTAAGTGCCAAGCTCAACAATAAGCATTCATCAGCATTATGCCAACCTTTCATTCTGAATTATACAGGAGTTACTGAATTCCAGTGTGAACTTGACCATCTAGTAATAGTGGTCAAATTTTAAGAAGATGGTCTCTCCCATATAAAAATATAATTAATAAATGACAATAGTGCTTTAATTTTT
Organism: Tonatia bakeri; assembly: GCA_004024845.1. Classification (NCBI taxonomy): domain Eukaryota; kingdom Metazoa; phylum Chordata; class Mammalia; order Chiroptera; family Phyllostomidae; genus Tonatia; species Tonatia bakeri. Next base: position 6,896 of record PVIA01010887.1, on the reverse strand, counting down.
AGATAATTTTTATATCCTTTATTTCCTTCTCTTCAATCAATGAATTTGTGAAATAAGAAATATATTTCTGTCAAATTAACAAAAAAGAAAGTAATTTATGGGAACATTAATTTACTAAAATTTGTACTTATGTATGTAGAAATAAAAAAGAGTCTAGTCTTCTTGACATCCCCTGTTTTTTTCAATGAGCAAAAACACCTGAGGAGATGAGTATATTCTCTCAAAGAACATTTTATCATGATTGTTATCTCAAGAAACTGTTCCACTGATAGGCTCAACACAACCCATATTTCTATTTCTGTTAGATGGGGGGTTTCTAATTAATATTAGCTAGCATATCTTTCCAGTCTTTCTAAGATATCTGAACAGCATGACCTTGAACTCTCTCTCTAGCATCCATCTATAGCATAGGGACTCTACCTAGATCCTTCTGATCCTCTGGAATGGAGACCACAGCAGCTCCTATATGTCCATCTAGAACCCAGGAAATCTGAGATTGCCAGCAAATGCTTGTATTGGCTCACATAAGTAAGATGACTGCTGATAATACTGATTCAGAGATTCAGGGACATATAGCCTCTGATTGCCTCCTTCCTTCATCAGTTAATGTGTGTATTTCTAAAATCCCATAATGGCAAAGATTCAAAAAAGGCAGTTATATGCTTGAATAAAAAGGATACAGAAAAATTTCATGGAACACAATATTAGGAAAAATATCCAGGATGCAGAGGAGCAACAAAGCATCAATCAGCTGACCCCTTTGTTTCCTTTATTCTCCTGGAACCTCACATTTTCCTTTGCTTTCTCTCTAAGTGCATCTACCTAATTATTTGTCCAAAGATCCACTTCTCCACTCACTTACTGAATTGCACACAGCTAATCATAACTTTCCTAAAACAATAATTCTTGGCTTATGATAATATCTGGTTTAGTGTTTCCAGTTAAGCTGCCCAATATTCATATCTCAGTTTTACTTAGTAGAAGAAAATTTAATCAATACACCTTGTTTTGAATCAGTTGCTTCACTCCTCCCAATCCCTTCAGCCATATCCAGACTTCTCCGACCACTTGATATGAAGGGCTTCCTCTTTGGGGCTTAGGAAGAGTTAGTTGCCTTGTATGGGGAAGTGGCTCTGGAACTGCCCAAGTATTTCTAGTATATATAGCATCTTTTAAAATTGTCAAGGACATTTTAAAGGGCTAGAATACAGTTAGAGAAAACAGTTAAGTTTCAGAGAAATAATTCTAAAAAATATTTTCAGTTGTGAATTGGTACTAGTTTTCTAAAAGAAAAAATGCACCATGAGCATTAAAATAATAATATAAGTTTATCCAGTAATTTAATTCTAATAATTTGTGTTAAGAAAAAAGGTAGAGTTGAGCAGAAAGATTTATATATGAGGCTAATATTATAAATATTAAATGATACTATATCTGGAAATAATCTAACTTCAAGGAAAGAATAATTGTTTAAAATATTGTAATATGTAGAATACTATGCAGATAAAAACAATTTGAGGAATATTTAATCATAAATAAAATGCTAAAACAATTTAAGATAAAACAGAGGACTAATTTGTACATTTGCTAGAGTGAAATGAATAAATAAATGTAGTTCTCAAAAGAATGTCAGACACACTTAATAAGTGTGAGATTTTATCCCAATTGAGTTTGTGTATATATAATGCACAGATTCACATACACAAATATCTATGTAGAATTAGGGAAACTTTTTATACCTCAAAAATCACCAATCCTTTCAATTAGCTAACAGAACAAGATATTTAATTCTAATGCAGCTCTGTCTTGCTTAGTAATCCTCTCACCTTTTTTGGCCCGAACTCTGTTTTAGCATTGAACAGCTTGGTAATACAAGGAAGACTAAATGGAATACCATGAATTCTGAGGGAAATATTTCCAAAATTCATAATGAAGACAAGGGAATAAAAAGAAAGAAATGTAACTGGGGTATAGAGGTATAAATTATTCCCAAATATTTTTAACAGAGTATCACTAATGACAATGAAAAGGGAAAAATATTCCAGTGAAGTTAAAGAATATAGACTAAATTTCCTATCACACATATGAATTTTTAAATTACTTTTATAGCTCTTAGAAATCCATAAAGATTTTTCTATTCTGACACTTATGTGTGTGGATGTTTTAGTATTTAAGAGTGTATTTATTTAAAAATATAAACACATCACTTTTGTTTAAAATTGACTCTGAAGAAAGATGAAGAGTGTTTTATTTGCCTTTTACCTCACACCTGGGATACCATTATGTGTCCTCGATGGCACTAGTGCTTTCCTTTGAGAATTCCATTATTTCAGATTCTATAAAATGCATTAAAGCCATGTTTACTTAAGATTTTCTTAGTGTAGTAAGAGTAGTATCTATTGATACTACTGGGGAAAAGTGAATATCACAAAATTGTATACTTAGCTAAGTTTAGTGCATGAAACAAATAGAAATCAATTCTAAAGCATTCAAAGATAAGGAAAATAAGAATAAGCTAAAATTCATTAATGAAATTTTGACTTAAACACCTGAAACTAATAACATTGTATGTCAACTGTACTTTGATATAATTTTTTTAAAGTTTATACTACAATCAAGTAAGAGATGAAGCAAATTTGAGCTAAAAAAAGAGTGCAATATAAAAAAAGCTGTCAATAAACAAAAAATTTATACATAATTTTATTATAGATATTTTAAAGGCAATTTAAAAGCAGATTCAAATTCTAAGATTTATTATTAGGGGGAGAGAGAAAGAGGGAGAGAGAGAGACATTGTGCAGCCCTCACTTTACAAAGTAGTGCAAGACCATTAAAAAAGATTACACATGAGAAAATCATGAAAAATAAGCTTTATAATCATTGGAAAAGGTTGCAATTGTTCTGTGACATTTAATTTGCTTAAGATGATCTTTTCCAGGTTGTTTGTACAGAGAGCAGCTCTGGAAGATGGAGACACCAGCTACAACAGGAGGAGTACTATTCACTGCACAATATAGTAAAAATAAGTTCTCCCTCTGGAGCAGTGTGCTTACATGGTTTGCTACCAGGTCCCCATATAAGATCGGGCTTCCTATACTCAAGTCTCTTCTGTAACACACCCCACTGTGTGTCCAAGCATCACCTGCCCCTTGTCTTGTTGCCCTGTGGAAACTGAGGCTCAGGGAAGCCACAGAACAATGTTACTCTAGCTACAGCTATAGTTAATAAGTCATACATTGTCTTTTGTCACCTACTCAGGAGTCTCCTGTCTTCTACCAGAATTTCTGAAATTGTAGCCAGCTGGCTTGTTAGCTTGCAAGATAAAAATCTCAGAACCTTTGCAGCTCCTAACAAAACAATATGGAAAACATCCCAATTCCTTGAACAAACCCAGACTAAATCAAATATGTAAATGAAATAATGAAACTACAGAAAGCAAACTTCAATGAACACGTTGATAAAATAAGGTTTAAAAATCCTAAATAAACCTCAGCACAAAATTTAGATTAAGTCCATTCCTATTATAAAATAATATATTTAAGTTATGTGTATTCTGGGGATGTAAGGATGAGTCAGAATAGCATTTATAGTTGGTGAAATAATGTTAATAATCCCTCAAAGTGTTCATAAAAGTTGGTATCAATTTTTATTTAAAATTTTAAGATAAAATATGTAACACCTTTTTTTGGCGTGTTCTAAGATAGATACCTGCAGCATGCAGTTAGAGTACATGTTCAGTGAATTAGTAAATGACTAACCAAGAGAAAGCTTATAAAATTCCCATTGAGATCATAAAAAGGACAAGGCACTAACTAGTACTTCTATTATTCAAAACTATTAAGATTTAGAAAAGAATTACCAAAAAAGAGCTTTATATATTGAGGAGTAAAATTTTCTATTATTTTCAGATATTATCATACAACTGTAGAAGCAACAAATATTAACTGTGAATTTAATAAAAATTCAAAATATCACTATAATGTATTTTAACTAGAAATTAAAGAAATAGAAAAGCTTTCCTTCCTCCCTAAAAAAAAGTTAAAAATGAAGAGCAATCAGAATCCAGACTCACTCAGATACTAAAACTTAATATAAAGATAAAATAATCAGTTACTTCAGTGTATATACTACTTTGCATTTGAATTGACAGTCCTAAACTGATTAGTTTAATAATTTTACATTGATATATACACTGAGAAGTTTTCAATGTTACATTATTTCTGTATTCTTATTTTTAGTTGATAATATCAATAATAGTTTATTTTAGGATATTTTAAATCACAAAATATATAAAAAAGGAAATAGAAATCAACCATGATTATACTGTGTAAAGAAACATTTGCTTATCTTTTTTTACTCATTACAAATGCAATACTTTTGACTACAAAAAATGAGAACCTAGAGATAAGTCAAAAAACAAAATAAATTTAAAATCTCCTACCTACACAACTCTTAGAGATAACAACTGTTACACTTTCATAAACTTATTTCCACACATTTTTCTATGCATATATATTAAATGGCAGTATTCTGTTTAGCAATCTGAATTTTTCACTTAATTATATATCATAAACATCTCTCAATGCCAATGGACATTTATCTACAATACCACTTTTAATTGCATGAAAAGTGTTACATTTTATTAAACCACTATAATTTAACACTTATTTATAGATATTAATGTATTTTCCCTCGGCATATTAATAATAATAAATAAGGCTTCAGTGAATTATTTTCATACACAAGAGATATATTGCCTGGGATTTATAATTCAGACTCTTGATTTCAAAATTTATTTCAAGGACTAATAATTATTTTGTTTTTGATCACTGTTTACACTACATTCAGTCAATCCATTCTGGTCAGGGTATTAAATGTGACGGGGTAGCCATTGTCCCCTCAGAGAGTTCAACTCGTCCTGTGAGAAAAGGAGGAGATACTTTCATCCAACCACCAACTACATTCCCCAAAGGAACTCCTGATCAACAACATCTCAACTATTATGAAACCATGGATACCAGGGATTCAGGCCATGGCCTGATTTCATCTGCCTGTGGCCCAAAACAGAGGACTAAAATATTAAGTGGTCCCTGGCATCTAGAACTGGTCTGATACTATCAAACAGGTCTTATTGAATATAAACCATTTTACAGAAAATCAACTTCATAAAAGGCCACACATGACCATATGACTATGATGAATCAAGACCAAAACAAAGCCACTTTATAATCATACCCAGCAATAATCAAAAACCTGAACATTGTCCAAATCACAAAAATGACCCAAACAGTACCCTGTCCTACCTAATGAGTGACTTTTGCTTCCTTGTCAATTATAGATTTGGCTTCATTCTAGTTTATCTTCCTTCTAGATAAGATTAATATAATCAATCATAGGTTACCCCCACTGCATGACAGCATGAAATCCAGAGCAAAGCCCTGCTTCCCCCAGTCCTCCCCAAAATCACCTAAATCAGGATATTAAACCTATATTTTATACATCTTTTAAATACTTTCTCACTGAGAAACCCCATGGTTCCCTATGATGTGAGGTCTTTCTCATTACAATGAGTCAGAATTCCAAATTATTCAACTGGAGGAGTAGTTGGAAGGCACTGATACTTTTAAAACATTTAGATGAATTTCTGGCACATGATAAGTGCTTAATAAATATGAGCTGTTATTATAGGAGTCACATAATTGTAAGAAAATCTATGGATTTAGAAATCAGACCTCATTCTCCTCTATTTTGGCCAAATACCAGATTTCTTTACACTTCAGTTTCTTCATTTGTAATATGAATTATAGAAACAATTTCTAAAGAAAGGGTAGAAAGACGCACAGTATTAGGTGAAGCACTCATTTACTATTAATTCCTTTCCAATTACTTCCCATTTATTGTACAAAATGTATGGCCCATGTCCAAAAGAGTAGTTAATTCTCAATGACGAAATCCATTTGTCTTCAGTTCTCTCCTAAGCACCCACGGTAAGTACAGAAAAGGACAACGAACTGCAGATTCAGAAACAGAGGGTAAAGGGATGACAGAGTAAAGGCCTAACTTTGATCCTTGACCAAGACAAAAGGGACCAAAACAAAGCGGAAAATTTTCTGAGACACTGGACACCAACTTGTACACAGCTGCCCCTACACACACTGAACACTTGGCTTGATGTCTTAAAACGTCAACTTATATACAATTTCAATAACCATTCACTGCATAGATAAAGCTACACTTGAATATATTGACTCTATTAGTCATTGCACTAACCAAGGACATTTGGCATAAAAAAGAATAGAAAACTTTCCTCTGTGTTGAGTATAGGTTCACAATAGAATAAAAGAAAGAGGAGCTTTTTTGTAGCCCCCCATCAATAATTCAATAGGAGAATAAGAGGGGGTGAAAAAGACAAGGACAATAGGCCATATTCAAATGAAATATAAAAATAAAAATGTACCTACTGAAACTAAAATTCAGTGAATATATTCAGTTAGCATCTAAATACTCTTCCTTCAGATACATTTAGGTTTATCTAAGCATGTTATGTTATTTACTGTTTTTTTTTAAACAGATTGATCTTCTTCTTTATGGGAAAAAAAAACTCCTCACATTAAAGGGCTAACATGAAAAGAATTAGAGTGAAATAAATTGTGTCCAAAGAAAATTAACTTTCATTATAGTAGATGAAATCTAATCAGTTTGTTTAATTTTGGCTTTTTTCCTTTTGGTTACTTAATATCAATTTAACAGAAATTTAACCTCATAATTTAAATTACTTCAAGTTCTGATGAAAATATTACAGTAAAATATCAATTTATAGATCTACTAACATTGGGATTAATTGGGAAATCATTTAGAAAATAGGAAATTTAAGAGCAATTTTATTGTAATTTATTT
>PVIA01010886.1:0-48557 GCA_004024845.1 Tonatia bakeri | reverse complement strand
TCCAGGCCTACAATTTCACATACTTAAAGGTTTTCATAAAGAAGTTACCAATGCCTTTCTCAGTTCTCCACTTCAATGTTGATTGGGGTAATGTTGAAAGTGCTTCCTTCTTAATATTTCTGCTTTGACTTATATGACAGTACAGATTTCTTCTTCTGTAACCACTCCTTTATTTTAATCTATAGTTCCCCAAGGTTTCTTCTTGTCCATATACCCTTTCTTTTTTCTTTTTAAATTGTTGTTCAAGTACAGTTGTCTCCATTGACCCCCTCCACTCTACCCCTCCCCACCTACCCCCTCCTCCCACCCTCGATCCTACTCCTCTTTGGCTCTGTCCATGTGTCCTTTATACATGTTCCTTGATGACCCTTCCCCTTCTTCTCCTGTTATCCACTCTAGTTACTGTCAGTTTTTTCTTTATTTCAGCAACTCTTGTTATATTTTGCTTGTGTGTTTGTTTTATCGATTAGGTTCCACTTATAAATGAGATCATAGGGTATTTGCCTTTCACCTCCTCACTGATTTCACTTAGCATAATAATCTCCAGATCCATCCATGCTGTCTCTTATCCAGAGTCACTTCTTTGGGGTTTCCATAGTTTCAGTCTCTCACAAATTGTGCAGCAGCCTTATTACAAATTATATTCTGACTTTCTTACTTGATGGGTATTTAAACTCATTATGTCCTGAACTGATGTGATCATTTTTCCCTTTCTTCACTAATTACATACATGCCTGTCTTGCTATATATATTCCTCTTCTGTAATCCTGGTGACAGAATGACAATTCTCATAGTTACTAATGCTTGGTTGGAATTAGCTATGGTTCCAAATTCACTCAGACACCATATCAAACCAGTTCTAAGACCCTTCAGCTCTATCTTTGTAGTATCTTTTGTAATATCTTTCACTCCATTCTTATTGTTCCTATCCTCATTTTCTCTTACTTCTCATGTTTATAAGGTGGATTCCTGGCCTCCTTTTTCTCTCCCAAATTTTTCTCACTGGAATCACTCTCCTACATATTATTAATCTTCCACATATTTATTCCATGACTGACAAAAATTTAAACTTCAGCTACTTGTTTCACCTTTCATTCATTAGATGGGAGATTTGTACACCTTTGAAATAAATGTCTACACTTAATTTTTATTGCTGTTCAAGTATAGTTGTCTCCATTTTCACCCCACTATGCCCCCCAAATGTTCATAGCAGCACAATTTACAATAGCCATGTGCTGGAAGCAACCTCATCAGCAAAAGAGTGGATCAAAAAGCTGTGGTACATTTATACTATGTACTTAATTTTTTAACATTCATTCATTCAGAAGCAGGGATTTAACATGTTTGGTCTCCATAACGTGAAATCAATTGTCTTCCATCTCTCATAAACCTGCAGCTGATACTAACCTGCTATTTTCTAGTATCTTTTTCTCTAGCTAAGACAGAATTCTCTCCTGATTAGTTTATACAACTAATAGTGTTTTTTTCCTGATAATTCCATAATTCTCAAGAATAAAACAAGCAGCAGACTCTCAGGCCTTCCAATCAGCAATATGTTAGAATGTGTATATGTCATTCCTTGGAATTTCCTTCTTTCTTTCTCTTTGACCTGGTCCCATCTCTCTTATGCTCTTTCAGCACAAGCCTTTATGTTAGCAGCTTTATCCATGATTATAGCTACAATAAGGGCTCATTCATGCAGATTATACCTGAGGTTTTAGAAGAAGTTTCATAAGGGAATACTCTCATTCTATATCATATGGATTTTTTGATTCAATTGTGTGTACAAATGAAGTAGCATTAATGGTAACAATTTTCACTTGCTCATTGACTATAACTCTAAAACTGTTCCCCTTCCCAACCCCATCACATAAAGAACTTTCTGACTTATTGTGGAAGTTTCCGAAGGTATTCTACAAGTGCACATAACACCTGCATTTTTCTTCTACTTTGGCTTTTTTACAGCATCCTTGTTTATGTCTACATTCTGCATTGTATGTAAAATCTATTTTGGTTAAATACATATTGAGTTAAAATCTCTACAAACTTTGTTTTTAGTAAAGGGAAGTGAATTCATTTACTTGAATTAAAGGTCTAAGTTGAGGTTAAATGATGGAAAGAGGGAAGAAGGGTATATATATGTGGCTGCAGTTTAAGAAGCACTAGCATCTGAATATGTATCTTTGTACTTACATTAACTTGACAGTGATTCCATACCCCAACAAATGAAAGGGAAAGATGAGAATAAGTCTGTCAAAGAGAGGCTATAATAAGCATCTAAAGAAGTGTACAGTGAAATAGTATTATGCATATAAGATACCAATGATATTTAAACTAGATAGAGAGAGAAAGAGGGTAGAGGGAGAGAATAGGGAGAGTTAAAGACATATTATTTAAATACTGAAGGTAATTTTTATTAGGTATGGCACTTAATGAATATATATTCTAGATTGAACATGAAATAGAAAAGAATCTTCTATTGTAGTTATGTGTCTTACTGGACCTAATCTACCACATGTCTCCTACATAGCCAGGCTCAGGAAATGTAATTAATTCCATACTGCGTACGACCAGAGCTCTTGAAGGTGGGCACCCCACCCTGGCCATTAAACACCAGCAAACAACGCCATTCTGAGCTAAAATGAAGAAACAACAATGTTCCAGTGGTTGAGGAAAGCCTGACTGTGTTGGATGTCTTTGGAGAATATAAGGCAGAGTCAATTTGGTACATAAATGTTGCTATGTATAATAAGCTAACACCAATGTAAGATGCCACTCCATGAATACTAGAAAGAAAGAGTGCTTTATAATAAAGAACAACAGAGTTTAAATCTTTCATGAGGATGATAAGGTGGACATCAGAATACCCAAACACAACATTTTGAGTCCCAGTAAAAAGAATATGATAATTATTTTACAATGACTTTGTACCAATTGATATTTCCAATCTTGATATCAATAATATAAAAAGAAATATTTTTAGACTGTATGCCACCCTGTGAAAAAGATGATATTAATAGACTTTATATATAATACTTTAAAATGAAATCTAGAAAAAATTTTCATGACTAAATCTATCCAAAATGAAATTATTATATAATCTACAACTATTATTTAAATATTGCTATTTCTAAAATAAAGAGATAAACACTAAAATCTTAATTTGTGTAGTAATAAAATAAGTATTTAAAGATTCATAACACTAAAATTGATGTTGTAGAATTAATAATGAAAGTTCTGAGATAGCTTTGACCTCAATTTATGATAGATTTCAAAACTTATTCTCCATTAGAGTTAATTATTAATAAATAATACTGATGATTTTAAATAGATTATCTACTAATATGAATAAATTAAAGTTTCTTCATGAAAGAACATCTCAATAAATGCCATTCTTTAAAGTCTGATAACATAAAAGATAACAAAAGTAATAATTTATGACACTTTATAATTTAAATCACAGATAGTTATCAGCTGGCTAGCTTTATTATTAATATTCAAAGTTTTGACCTTCAAAATTAATGACCTAAGTCAATTCTCTAGTTAATTTGGATAGGGACTTTTTAAAATAAAATTTAAAAATCTGAATATCCATATCTCAACATACAGTGGGTTTTTAAAAAAAATTAACAGTGGGAAGAAGATGGCGGCGAGACAGGTGGGAGCAGAGTCCACTTCTCCCTGCACACAGGTGAAACACCTAGCCAGTCTTCTGAGGAACAGAGTGAATGGCCCACAGTACCCCAGAATATATGAAGATTGGAGACCAAAAATCATAGAGGACATTGAAAAATCAGACGGTAAGGAGAGTGCTTCAGGACAATAAGGTCCCTGGGTCCAGCATAGGGACCAGGGTGGCTACAACCCCAGGTCTGGCACCCACCGAGTTTGCTTCAGGGTTCTTGGGAGAGAGCTGGGTCAACAGCTTCCTCCCCTTACAAACAACGTTTGAGCAACACCAGGAGAGATGTGGTTGCGTGAAGTCATGGGGGGGAGGGGGATAAGGATGAAGTGGCAAACATACAGGGGCTATGTGCACCCGCTGAGACTGTGGACACAGGCTGGGGAGAGTTGGGCTGTGATGGGCCCTGACCCGGATAGTCCCTGGTCTGGTTGGAGAAGTGGGCTGTGTGAGAGGCCAGACCCTTGTATGGAGCAGCAGGCTTAAGCAGGAGGAATTTTTCAAAAAGAAAAAGTGAAAAAAGAGACACTCAGTGGATCTTTGGGGAATTCTCCTGCAGCAGCCCCTGGCCTCCTGCTCCCCTAACCCTGCCCAGCCATATAGCGCTCTTGTGGTGGCTTGGAGGGCTCTGTGCCCACACCTAAGCCCCGGGGAGACTGTGCACCTGACCCTGTGGGACTGATGGCGGCCTGTCCTGCCACACCCACAAGCCCCAGATAGAGCATGCCTGACCCTGCCACCCAGAAGCACCTCACACCCAACCCAACCCCTGCAACCCTAGCAGCAGAGGAGGTGTGCACCAGCATCCACAGTGGCAGCCACAGGGGAACCCCTGCCCTGCAGGGCTGACTGGCTCTCTAAGAGGAAGGTAGAAATGCCCAAGCAGAGAACTGCAGGGCTCAGAGAGGCAGCAATCCCCAGAAAGACTTAACACAGTCGGGGTGCTGAACTAGCCTGAAGGGGCTCTGAGAGTCCCTAGCATCTAGGACAGCAAAGAGCCAGAAGATGGTGTGTGGATTGCTCCTAATTGGTGCACCTCAAGGACAGTGCAACTGGTGAACTGAAGGCCTAGGCTGGGCACAAAAGGGCACTGGGGGCCCAGCGGCGAACTGAGGAACTGGGCTGGAGGCTGGGTGAGTGTGGCTCAGGAAGGGAAAAAATCGAAACCAATTCCCCCTCAGCCTGCTGCAGCCAGGAAGACCAGCAGAACTGGCTTGGCAAGTTCAAAGCCAGAAGGAGGCTTTTGTTTTTTAAGTATTTTTTTTTCTTTTAACTCTTTCTTTCCTTCTTTCTTTTGTTATTCCTTCTTCCTTTCTTTCCCTTATATCTCTTCTTCCTTCCTTTCTTCTACTTCTTCTTCTTTTTTTAATTCCCACAAGTGAGACAATAAAACCTGGAACTGTAAAAAGACCAGAGTTGAACCCAAAAAGGAGTCACCTCAACAGCTGAGAGAGAGAGACAAATTTCACTTTGCTATTAAAGAGAACCTGCAAGTTATTGTATATTTGTATTATTTTTCATTATTCTTACATCTTTTATTTTATTAGTATTTTTGTATTTCTCTTCTTTCTGTTTAGTCTTCTTCACTTGGCTTGTTAAATTGCATCATTTGACTGGGTTCCCTTGTTCTCTCTTTCATAGTGTATTTTTAATTTACCATCTTTTACTTCACTTGTGTTCCATTAGCACACTACTGAAGGTCCTATACTTCTTATTCTTGTTATCCAGATCACATAGATTCTGTCATATGACTGTTGCTCCATTATTGTAAATAATTGCTGTTCCATACAATTGTAAATACTACACAGTGCCTCTCCCAGATCTAAACCCACTTCATGGTTCCCTGAACTCTATTACTGTTGTGGTAAACTCTATTCTCTCACACACTACACCTATTTTCTAATCTTTACTTTCACTTTACCTCAGATTCTGACCTCCCATATGCTCACTGCTTTCTAGATCCAATTCACAATTCTCCCCCCAACAAGAGTCTTATCTTCTTTCAACCCTTTCTAAAAAGTGGCTAGTTGGGTGAAACATCATGGTTAACATTATACATATACAAAAGATCTCCTATCTCTTCTCTATGGGTTGGTATTTTAAATATCATAGAATACACTCCCGCTGTCTTAAACCATTTTTCCTTTCCCATACAACTGATCTGAAAAAAGGGTAGGTGGAAGCTGTAAACACCAGGATACATGCTGGAAGAGGAAACCCACCAATAAAGGAACCACCAACAGATAACAACAGAAGAAGATGAAGGAGGGAGTGGAAGCCACACTAACTCAACCTAGGACCTATCTGGAAATACAACTAAATAGTGGAGAAGTTACTTAGAACAAACAACTGACAAGAGCAAAAGAGAATCCTCAAAACCTTGTACACACAGAAGAACCAGCTTCAACACAACCTGCCCCCACCTGCACAACAGAATATAAGATGTGGTAGTTGGAGTGACTCTTAGTTAACCAGCTGGAGGGAAGGGCCCACCAAAAAAAGACCCAACAACAAACAAAATCCAAAGACATACAGACAGCCAACATAAATGACAGCACCAGACTGGTGAGCTCATGAGATCAAGGAGACTGAACTACTGAATCTCACAGGTCTTCTACCATAGAAGTTCATATCATAAACCCAGGGAGTCAGAGCAGACCAATTTAAAAAGAAGAGGCCAACAGGAAGAGTCTCACAAACAATGGGAAGACAAAGAAGCAATCCCCAAATGAAAGGGAGTGTGAAAACCTCAGAAAGAATGCTAAATGAAATAGAGGCAAATCAACTATCAGATACTGCATTTAAAGCAATGATTATCAGGAAGCTCAATGAGCTCACAATGAGCTACGAGAAACTACAGGGAAGCTACAATGAACTCACTGCAAACTATATTAACATGAAAAAGAAAATAGAAACTAAAAACAAGGGCCAAGAGGAAATGAAGAATACAATTTCTGAACTGAAGAACACAGTAGAAGGAATCGAAAGCAGGATCGATGAAGCAGAGAATTGGATCAGAGAGCTGGAGGACAAGGTAGAAAAACACACCCAGAATGAGCGAGAAAAGGAAAAGAGGCACAGAAAGAACAAAGAGGGGTTAAGGGAAATGCAGGACAACATGAAACGGAATAATATCCATATAATAGTGATACCAGAAGGAGAAGAAGAAGAGCAAGGGATAGAAAATCTCTTTGAAAAAATAATGATGGAAAACTTCCCTAATTTGATGAGAGAAAAATTCACACATATCCAAGAAATGCAGAGAGTCCCAATCAAGAGGAACCCAAAGAGGCCCACTTCAAGACACATCATAATTAAAATGGCAGAATTCCAAGATAATGAGAGAATTTTAAAGGCAGCAAGGAAAAAAAAAAGGAAGCCCCAATAAGGGAGCCCCCATAAGGCTAGCAGCTGACTTCTCAATGGAAACACTCCAAGCCAGAAGGGAATGGCAAGAAATATTCCAAGTAATGAGAACCAGAGGCCTGCAACTAAGACTACTTTATCCAGCAAGGCTCTCAATTAAAATGGGAGGCCAAATAAGGAGCTTCCTGAACAAAAGAAGCCTCAAAGAATATACCTTCTCCAAACCAGCTGTGCAAGAGATGCTACAGGGTTTGCTTTAAGAACAGGAAGAAAAACAATGAAAGAGAGAGGAATACAGGTATGAAAAAATGGCAATGAATATGTACCATCCAATAATAACCTTTAATGTAAATGGATTAAATGCCCCAATCAAAAGACACAATAGCTGAATGGATAAGAAAACATGACCCACACATATGTTGCCTACAAGAGACCCACGTCAGAACAAAAGACCTACGAAGACCGAAAGTAAAGGGCTAGCAACAAATATTCAAAGTAAATGGACAGGAAAAAAAAAAAGCCAGGGTAGCAATACTTATATCAGATAAAATAGACTTTAAAAAAGGAGCCACAAAAAGAGACCCAGAAGGTCACTTCATAATACTAAAGGGAAGAATCCATCAAGAAGACATAAACATTGTAAATCTATATGCACCCAATATAGGAGCACCCAAATACATAAAGAAAATCTTGGAGGACTTTAGGAAAGATATGGACAGCAACTCAATTATATTAGGGGATTTTAACACCCCACTTTCAAAAATGGATAGATCTTCCAAACAAAATATCAACAAAGATATTGTGGCATTGAACAATGCCCTCGATGAAATGAACTTAACTGATATATATAGAGCCTTTCATCCCAAAGAAGCAAAATACACATTCTTTTCAAATGCACGAGGAACATTTTCAAAGATAGACCACGTGATAGGACACAAAACAAGCCTCAACAATTTCAAGAAAATTGAAATCATACCAAGCATTTTCTCCAACCCCAAGGGACTGAAACTAGAAACCAATCCCAAGGGAAGAAACCCAAAACACTCAAACTCATGGAGATTGCATATCATGCTATTAAATAATGAATGGGTAAAGAATGAGATTAGGGAAGAAATCAAAAAGTTTCTGGAAACAAATGAAAATGAACTCACAGCAAAGTAAAACTTATGGGACACAGTGAAGGCAATCCTGAGAGGGAAGTTCATAGCAATACAGGGCTACTTTAAAAAGATAGAAACATTTCAAATAAACAACCTAACCCTATGCCTACAAGAACTGGAGGAACAACAACAAAGACAGCCCAGAGCAAGTAGAAGGAAGGAAATAACCAAGATCAGAGCAGAATCAAATGACATAGAGACTAAAAGTACAACTCTAAGGATCAATGAATCCAGGAGCTGGTTCTTTGAAAAGATAAACAAAATCGACAAGCCTTTAAGCAGGCTCACCAAGAAAAAAAGAGAAAGGACCCAAATAAACACAATCATATTTGGAAGAGGAGAAATTACAACTGATACCACAGAAATACAAAGAATTGTAGAAATTACTACAAAGAACTATATGCTAAGAAATCTGAAAACCGAGGTGAAATGGACAAATTTCTAGAAAAATATAATCTTCCAATATTCAGTGAAGAGGAAGCAGAAAGCCTGAACAGAACAATAACAGCTGATGAAATTGAAGCAGTAATCAAAAAGCTTCCAACACACAAAAGATGGTTTCACAGAATTTACAAAGCAGTTAAAGGAGAGCTAACTTCTATCCTTCACAGACTATTCCAAAAAATCAAAAATGATGGAAGTCTCCCAAACTCTTTTTATGAAGCCAGCATCATCCTAATCCCAAAACCAGATAAAGACACAACAAAGAAAGAAAACTTCAGGCCAATATCACTGATGAACATAGATGCTAAAATCCTCAACAAAATATTGGTAAACCACATCCAACAATACATTAGAAAGATCATAAACCATGACCAAGTGGGATTCATCCCAGGGATGTAAGGATGGTACAATATTTGCAAATCAGTAAATGTAGTACATCACATAAACAAAAGCAAAGACAAAAATCACATGATCATATCAATAGATGTGGAAAAAGCATTTGATAAGGTACGGCATGCATTTATGATAAAAACACTCAGCAAAGTGTGAATAGAGGGAGCATTCCTCAACATAATAAAGGCCATATATGAAAGACTTACAGCCAACATCATGGTCAATGGAGATAAACTTAGAGCTTTCCCACAAAGATCAGGAAGAAGACAAGGAAGCCCACTTTCATCACTCATATTTGACATAGTACTGGAAGTCATTACCACAGCAATCAGACAAGAAAAAGAAATAAAAGGAACCCAAATTGGAAAGGAGGAAGTAAAACTGTCATTGTTTGGAGATGACATGATAGTATACATAGAAAATCCTATCTATTTCACCAAAAAAACCACTCAACCTAATAAAGGAATTTGGCAAAACAATGGGATACAAAGTCAATACTCAGAAATCAAAAGTATTTTTGTACACCAGCATTGAAATATCAGAAACAGAAATCAGGAAAAAAACTCCCATTTGATATAACAACAAGAAAAATAAAGTGCCTAGGAATAAACCTAACTAAGGAGGTAAAAGACCTGTACTCAGAAAACTATACAACACTGAAGAAAGAAATTAAGGAAGACACAAACAAATGAATATATGTACAATGCTCGTGGACTGGAAGAATTAGCATCATCAAAATGTCCATACTACCCAAAGTAATTTATAGATTCAATGCAATACCTATTAAAGTACCAATGACATATTTCACAGATATAGAACAAACATTTCAGAAACTTACATGAAACCATAAATGACCCCAAATAGCTGTAGCAATTTTGTGAAAGAAGAGCAAAGTAGGAGGGATCACAATACCTGATATCAAACTGTATTACAAGGCCACTCTCATCAAAATAGCCTGGCACTCACATAAGAACAGACACTTAGATCAGTGGAACAGAACAGAGAGTCCCTAAATAAACCAAGTCTCTATGGTCAATTAATATTTGACAAAGGGGGCAGAAGTATAAAATGGAATAAAAATACCCTCTTCAACAAATGGTGTTGGAAGAGCTGGACAACTACATGCAAAAAAATGAAACTTTATCACCAACTTACACCATACACAAAAATAAATTCAAGGTGGATAAAAATCTTAAATATAAGTCGTGACACCATAAAAGCCCTAGAGGAAAACATTGGCAGAAAAATCTCAGATATTTCGTGCAGCAACATCTTCACCAATATGTCCCCTAAACCAAGGGACATAAAGGAAAGAATAAACAAATGAGACCTCATCAAGTTAAAAAGCTTCTGCATGGATAAAGAAAATGGCATTAAAGTGAAAAGAGAATCAACTATATGGAGAAACATATTTGCCAATGTTATCTCGGACAAGGGTTTAATCTCAAAAATATATAAAGTACTCACATGATTCCACTCCAGGAAGACAAAAAACCCAATTAAAAATGGGCAAAAGATTTGAACAGACACTTCTTCACGGATGACATACAGAGGGCCCAGAGACATATTTAAAGATCCTCAGCATTGCTAGCCGTCAGAAAGATGCAAATTAAAAACACAATGAGATACCACCTCATACTGGTCAGAATGGCCAACATAAACAAATCAACAAACAGGTGTTGGAGAGGGTGTGGAGAAAAGGAAATCACAGTGCACTGTTCGTGGAAATGCAGACTGGTATAGCCACTGTGGAAAACACTATGAAATTTCCTCAGAAAACTAAAAATGTAACTGTCTTTTGACCCAGAAATTCTGCTGCTGGGATTATACCCTAAGAGCCCTGAAACACCAATCCAAAAGAACCTATGCACACCAATCTTCATAGCAACACAATTTACAATAGCCAAGTGCTGGAAGCAAATTAGGTGTCCATCAGTAAATGAATGGATCAAAAACCATGGTACATTTACACAATGGAATACTATGCAGTAGAGAGAAAGGAGCTCCTACCCTTTTCTACAGCATGGATGAAACTGGAGAGCATTATGCTAAGTGAGATAAGCCAGGGAGTAAGGGACAAATACCATATGATCTCTCCTTTAACTGGGACAAAATCAACAAAAGAAAAAAGCAAACAAAATATAACCAGAGGCATTCAAATTAAGGACAATCTAACAATAGCCAGAAGAGAGGGAGGAGGGGACAGTGGGGAAAAGGGTTTTCAGGAACTACTTACTATAAAGGACACATGGACAAAACCAAGGTGGTGGGTGGAAGCAAGGGAGGGAGGTGGGTTTGGCTGGTGTGGGGGAGACTGGTGGGGAGAAAATGCAGAGAACTCTAATTGAACAACAATAAAGTAATTAAAAAAAATAAGACTGTGTAGGAATGCTCCAAAAATAAAACATTAATCTGAGTGACATAGAAAACATGTAAATCTCATAATTCATTCACATGAATGGTGCTTCTGGTAGATTATATTACTATTCTCCAAAATTCCCTATTCTGTCTTGTGAGAAGATTATATATTCATACCTTGGTGAACTGCAGTCATATGAATCACTTTGTCCAACAAAATATAAGCAAAAGTTCCTCTTATGTATGAGTAGAAGCTTTAGAAGCATGGATGTGCTTTGCTATACTTCCTTTCCTTGCTTTCATCACTACCAGAAATTCATAATATTTAGAAACTGTATCTTCAGCCTAGGACCTGGCATAAAGGTGACTTGCAGCAGAGGAGCAGCTAATGAACAGTGTTCCCATAGCACGAGCAAGAAAAAAATACTTTTTTATGATAATCCATTCTGATTTAGGGGCCACTGACCACTGCAAAATTACGGAGCCTATTCTAGGGAACACGGGGCCCACGGACTTAAGCAGCCTAAAGCCTGAACAACTGTGCACAGCTGCCCTGGCACTGCATTCCAATTCAATATTCTTCAAAAAATTCTTTTAAAAAATGATTTGATTTAAACATATCTGCCAAATCTAAACAAATATGGACTTTTTAACCATCAGGGAACATTTAATTTCTATTCTAATTTGACTTTCCAATCTGACATGATAAATGATCTTCTTAGGATATATAAGATCACAGGCAGGGATTTTTCCACTCAGAGAAATCAATATCCACAATTTTGTCTCTTTGTTAAAGGGAAAAAATTCATGTTTTCAGCTTTTCTACCATAATTACAAAGGGTGAAAGCATAGATGTCTTGCTAATCATCAGGCATTTTTTAAATTTTAAAGGTATTTTATAAAATAACACATTACTTAGTGTGTGTAAGTATTCGGGACTAAGAGGCACACATCTAGTGTCCTTCATAGTAGCACTTATATGTTTGCACATAATAACAGCAGATGGTATTACTGCTTATTCTATTAAATTTAAAACTTCCTTTGGGAAAGTAATTACTTTCTACAGTAATGCTATCACCAATATTCCATATTAAAGGAACATAGAGGTCCCTTAAAAGGTAGGCTTAATCTAAATAGAAGAGAGAATTTCTCATATTTTCATAGGTGTGCAGAAATCTACTCATGTACTTGTCTTTTAAATTGAAACAAAATGTGTATTTGTCAGACTGCATTGCAAATTTGCTCTGTATAGACAGACATACTACAATTTGCAATTTTATTAAATATGTAAAATACAATTTTAGAGAAATCATTAATCAACAAAAGATGATATCATTTCAACTTCCAATATGAAGCTCTTTACTACTACTTTCTAGGTAATTTGTTCCACACAATTGTGCTCACTGAAGCCAGTGAAAGCTTCATTCCCTTCTGCAGAAAACTTAACTGGCAGGATCATAATGATCCCAGGCAATAACAATCACTTCTAGTCTTTCTCATTTCACTCCACACATCCTGACTCGACTCTGATCATTACCAGCCTCAGACGTTTTTCATTTCCCCTTAGAGCCAGACATTGTAAATTTGTTTGCTATGATTTCCATTGCCCCATGATCATCACACAACCTGCAACTCACCAAACACCCATAATCAATGACCTAAATTTAAGAAATGCTTATTACATACCTTGTAAATTCAAAGTATTATGTATCTCCTGCAGAAAATACACTATGGGGATAATTTATAAAAATACATGTAACTTGATGGTGAAATATTATATACACTATAAATCCCTGAAGTAAGTCAGGGATTTCAGAGAACAGGAAGATTCTATTTAGCTGGGGAATCAAGAGACATTCAAAGAGATCTTAGTGTATAGATGTTATCTCCAAGAAAGAGAATATTAGTCAGAAATAAGAAAGTAATAGTAGTAACAGAACAAAGAGATACAAATGCAAAAACAAAGGCACTGTTTAAAAGAATAAAATGGCCAGTTTTGCCATAGTTCTTTATATTTAGGACAGCAGTGTGGAGGGTCTTGCATGTTAAGGTCTGGATTTCATACTGAACTTAACTGGAAGTGGTGCAAAATAGAAACTAATGCTAAGAGTTTTGCTCTTCTAAGATTCAATTGGCCTCAGAGTGGACTGGAGGCAGAAGTGACTGAAGAAAGATGCATTACACAAAAGTTCCAGAAAGAGTTAATCCTTGAATAAGATAGCTGTAATAGGAATAACATTTTGTGGGTGGCATCGTGAAAGCAAAGCTAACAGGATCTGACAAGTGATTGGTTGTCAGAGGAGAGAAAGTAAGGGTAGAGTTAATTACTTAATCACACAGAAAAAAATTATCTCCCAAAATTGCCTCTGACTGCCAGGAGCAATATATGCCATATATCCTCACATAATATCAAATATTCAGTATTTCCAATTTTCAATTGTAAATAATATTTAAACCAAGCCTGCACTTGTTTTGTAATGATAAGGGAAATAATAACACTAAAATGTAAGAGAGGAGAATAAATTACACAAGGAAGATAGTTCAAACCACAGAAATCTAACAGTTTGCACAGGACACATAAGAAATAAAATCATCCAAAACAACAGTCAACGATAATACTTAGTTTTTATTACATAATTTTTATTAATGTATGTATACTAAATTTAGTGCTATGACAGAATGTGGTTGATATAGGCAGAATAGTAATTTATTTTAAAATATTGGGTAAAAATTTTACTTTTTGCAACAGCATGGATGGGCCTGGAGAACATTCTGCTAAGTGAAATAAGCCAGTCAGAGAAAGACAAACACCATATGATTTCATTCATATGTGGAATCTAATGAACAAACTGAACTAATGATCGAAGTAGAGACAGACCATAGAGAGCAAGCTGACAGTTCTGGTGGTGGTGGGGCAGTTAGGGGTGGAGGGATCAAGCAAAAAAGAGAAAAAATAAAGAACTCATGAACATGGATAACAGTGTGGTGATTGCAGTGGGTGGGGGTGGAAGAAGTTATGGGGGGGTAAATGGTAATAGAATTAATACAATTACAATAATAACAAATTAAAAAATATTGGGTAGCTCGTAGAATCTTTGTGATTAGAGAACTGGATTCCAGGATTACGTCCAAAACCATGGCACAGAACCTCTTCTGAACTTCCAACTAGATATGGACTCCAGATGCCACCTTGTGAAACAAGCCAACAGCACCAGCAAGGTGGATCACGGGACACTGCCAATAAAATTGCTGCTTCTGCTCTCTCTGGAAATCAGATGTAGCTGCCATAGTTGCTAGTACTTATCAGCAAAAAGAATACTGATAATTTTTACTGGTCAGTCTCACTTGCTCACCTATATCATGCTATGCCCTAGCTGAAAGGGAGTTTTGGGAAGCAACAACCAGGCATTGCAACTACTATATGGAACTGGGTTTACCATACGAGATGCCTCAGATGTTGGTTGGCCCAAAAAGATACTAGCCAAAATATCATTAATAGACACATTTCGATGTTTTAAAGTAAGTATACAAAGTTATGTTATTCTCACTAATGTTCTAAGTGGCAAAATTCAGATTGAATGGTAGATATGGGCATATTTTAAAAGGGTAAAAGCATATTTATTCATGTATTAATATAAAAAGCTGTGGATTTCAATGATGTTTAGTCAAAAAAGATGTTTAACTTTATATGTTAAATATCAGTGTCAGGTTAGAACTACCATGAAAATAAGGCATATGTAGAGTGATACATTTTAATAGAAGTGTTAAATTAAAAAATAGAATAGGTATCAATTATTATATTACATTCAAAATTTGGATTAAACTGTATGACATGTTGTTTATAATGAAAACAAAAAAAATAGAATGACAAGCTTGAATTACCATAAAATGTATAGTTCCTGGAATGAGATTGATAAGAAGTACTAGTTATGTGAACCACTACTAATTCTTAAATTTATGTCTAAAATGGCCATCTGTGGGTACATATAGGCACAGGAGATGATTTTATTAGATTTAAAGATTACTTTATCTGAAGTAGTAAAAAAAGCCTTTATTGTCTATGGCACTATCTAGCAATGAAGATATACAAAATATCTCCATTGGAAACTCCTAATCCACCACTTAATAAGAAACAAAAATCTAGTGGTTGTGTTTATGATACTTTGAACATTTTAAACAAGCTAGCAAATATAAAGATATTGGCTGGTTGCTCCTATCATTTTTGGACAAAAAGGAAAGAAAAAAACCACAGGGATTCAAATTTCTAGCTCAAGGGCTACCTAAATGACCTGAAAGCTTCTCTGCATGCCTTGGAGACTATCTCCTCTACCTTCAGGCCTGAGGTTGCTGAAAATCAAATGCAGAATCTCACCTTGTGATTGGCTGAATTACAGTGCAGGTTAAACGCCCAGCCTTGTGGGCATTTACTGTTAAAGTAAGGGCTCTGATTGAAAAGACCTTGATAAAGATGGGGACGTTGAGCCTCCAAATTCCGATGAGTGCTACTTGCCATAGAAGAGGCCTCCCAACCCCCATTAGGAGTATCCTTTCCACTCCTATTTGAAAGGATTAACTTGCATTGCCTGAGGAAACTATAATAGCCTCCCCATAGGTAGTTGCTGTATGAAATAATGCTGGCTCCTCAGGACCCACCCTCATGGCCCCTCTTTGTTTCTACACCTTTAACTCTATTCAGATCCCAGAAGGCCCCTAAATGTGAGGTACGAAGTGGGACTGATGAGGAGGTGTGCTTCACTCCAAAAGAACTACTTGAGTTTTCTAATTTACACAGACAGAAATCTGGGGAACATCTATAGGAATGGATATTAAGAGTCTGACTTACTGCCCCTGCCAATGTGGCTTAGTTGGTTGGGCATCATCCTGCAAAGCAAAAGGTTGGGAGTTAGATTCCCTCTCAGGGCACACGCATGGGTTGCCAGTTTGGTGCCTGGTCAGGGTGTCTATGAGAGGCTACTGATCAATGTTTCTCTCACAAAGATGTTTCTCTACCTCTCTCCTTTCCTTCCTCTCTCTCTAAAAATAAGTAAATAAAATCTTAAAAAAAACAACAACCTGTTGATTTCCTAAGCAGAGACTCTGAATTTAGTGTTAACACTTGGGAAATTGCAAAAGGGTCTAACAGTTTGATTGGTTAGCTTAAACATAGACCAATAGGCGGCCCTCAGTGAGTGTGCTGTAAATGCTGGACTTGCCTTGGT
Organism: Tonatia bakeri; assembly: GCA_004024845.1. Classification (NCBI taxonomy): domain Eukaryota; kingdom Metazoa; phylum Chordata; class Mammalia; order Chiroptera; family Phyllostomidae; genus Tonatia; species Tonatia bakeri. Next base: position 31,935 of record PVIA01010886.1, on the reverse strand, counting down.
TTAATGCAGAAGAAGGGCTTCAAGGGTGTATGGATACCAGAATGTTGAAGTAGATTTGTCATTTAAGACTTGCTTACATTGTGAGGGTCTGGAAGACAGCTCCTTCATCATAAGTATAAGAAATAAATTCTGAGGGGATCTCCAATATCCTTTGAAATGCTCTATGATCTCTGCTGTGTTAGCCAAACCTTACAGTGGTGACTGCAGTCACTGAACTAGAAACATAAATGCAATGGAAGTAATTGGATGCTGCTGTGGTAGGGGCCAAGTGGTGCCACTCAACTCCCAAGGGAAGGTGGGAGTAGTTACCATAATGGACCACAGAGTTAAAGCAACGATTAGAATAGTGGTGCTCACATAGACCTAGCTGATCATGATGTTCCTAGAAGGAAAACAGATAGGAAGACTACTAAATTCTTACTTGATATATATATATGCAAAAAAGTTCTTGGTCAAATGAACAAAAGTGTAACCTGACCATAAAAATATAAATTAAAAAAAGAGTTATGGCTCCTCAATTAATTCTTAAATTTTAGCCAGTTTACAGACCCACAAACCCTTGAATGAAGGGGAGGCCAGATGCCTTTGAGGAAGGATTTTGGTTCATTGCCAAAAGTTTATGTTATTAATCTTTCTCCCAGACCTTTCCCAAAGAACATACAGCCTTTTATCAGAGTAATTGTGCACTGGGGAAATGGAAACAATTAGATCTTTAGGGGACTACTGGACATTGACAATGAATTGAAATTAATTGAGTCTCAAAACATTACGGTGGTTCACCCATCAGAACAGGTTATTGAGGTCAGATGATGAGTGCTCTGGTCCATTTCTCTGTGAGCACAGTGGGTGCTCAAACCCATTCTTTGATCAGTTCTCCAGTTCTGGAATGCACAATTGGGACAAATAAACTTGGCAGCTGGTCAAATACCCACAATGGTTATCTGACCTGTGGAGTGAAGACTATAATTGTGGGAAAGGTCAAGTGGAAGCCACTGAACTACCTCTACTTAGAAAAATAATAAACAAAAAGTAATACTGCATTCCCAAAGGGATTGCAGAGATTAGTACCATAATTAAAGACTTGAAGACTCAGGGGTGGTGATTCCCTACATCCCCATTCAATTCTCCTAATTTAGCCTGCATAGAAGACAGATGAGTCTTGGAGAAAGACAGTGGATTAGCCTAAATTTACCCAGGTGGTAATTCCAATTGCTGCTGTTATGCTAGATGTAGTTTCATTGCCAGAACAGATTAATATATCCCCTGGTACCTGGTATGCCAAATGCCCTTTTTCTCCATCTGTCAAGAAGGATCACTAGAAGAATTAGCTTGCAGCTGGAAAGGCCAGTAAAACAGCATCATAATTTAGTTTTCAGTAATATTGATAGTGTTTTCCTTTTGCAAGATATCATGCTGGTTCATTTTATTGATGACATTATGTGGATTGGACCTAGTGAGCAAGACATTGCAACTATTCTAAACTTATAGGTGAGACATTTGCATATCAGAAGATAGAAAATAAATGTAATAAAAGTTCAGGGGCCTTCTACCTCAGTGACATTCCTAGGGATCCAGGCTATTGTGGGCCAAGTTAAGAGTTTCACTTCTAAGGTAAATGGTAAACTCTTGCATCTGGTCCCACCTACAACCAAAAAAAAAAAAAAAAGGCAGACTATGTAGTGGACATTTTTTGTTTTTGGAAGCAATATATTCCTAATTTGGGTGTGTTACTCCAGCCCATTTGCCAAATAACCCCAAAGTACTAGTTTTGAGTAGAGCCCAAAACAAGAAAAAGCTACTATACAAGTGGCTCTGCCACTTGGCCATGTGATCTAGTAATTCCAATGGTGCTTGAAGTGTCAGTGGTGCAGAAGGATGCTGTTTGGAGACTCTGGAAGGCTCAATGCAGGCCTTCAGGATTTGACAGCAACTCCTGCCATCCTCTGTGAAAAACTATGCCCTTTTTGAGGAAAAGCTCTTGGACTGTTACTAGGCCTTATTACAGACTGAATGCTTAACCATGGGCCACCGTGTTACCTTGTAATCATGAACTGGGTGTTATCTGACACACCAAGTCATAAATTTGGGCATGCAGAAGAGTATGTGACCAGGGCCTATATGTACACGTTACCTGAAGAAGTGACTCAAATGCAAATGGTTCCCAGTCCCGATGCACTGCCTTCTCTCTCAGCCCACACCTATAGTCCAGCAGAGTTCCCTACAATCAATTGACAGAGGAAGATAAGACTCAAGCCTGATTTTCAGATATTTCTGCATAATATGCACGTACCATCCCCAAATGGGCAGCTGTATCACTACAGGCCCTTTCTGGAATATCCCTAAAGGACAGTGGTAAAAGATACATTCCTGAAGGACAATGATATTGGGGAGAACTTCAAGAAGTGTACCTTTTTTTTTTTTTTTTTTTTCATTTTGCTTGGAAGGAGTAATGGGCAAATGTGTGATTCACAGGCTGTGGCCCATGTTTTGGCTGGATGTCAGGTACTTGGAAGGTACATACTGGAAAACTGGTGATAAGGAAATTTGGGGAGGGTTATGCTGACAGAATTCTCTGAATGGAAAAAAAAAATGTGAAGATATTCACATCCCATGTGAATGCACACCAAAGGGTGACCTCAGCAATGGAGAATTTTAAAAATCACGGGAATAGGATTATCCATTCTGTGTATACCAGTCGGCCTCTTTTCCCTGACACTTGTTGCCCAATGGGCTTATAAACACAGGGGTCATGGTGGAAGAGACGGAGGTTATGCATGGGCTCAGCAGCACAGACTTCCCCTCACCAATGCCACACTGACTAGCACCACTGCCAGCAGCAAAGACCAACACCGAGTTATAATGTCATTCCCTGAGGTGATCAGCAAGCAACCTGGTAGCCGGTTGATTACATTGGACAGCTTCCATCATGGAAAGGGAAGCATTTTGTCCTTACTGGAATACACACTCTGGGTATGGATTAGCCTTCTCTGAACACAATGATTCTGCCAAAAGTGCCATCTGCAGACTTACAGAATGCTTTTTCGCCATTATAGCATTCCACAAAGCATTGCTTCTGATGAAAGAACTCATTTCACAGCAAAAGTAGTATGTCAATAACTCATACTCATGGAACTGACTGATCTTACCATATTCCCCACCATGCTGAAGCAGCTGGATTGACAAACAGTGGAATGGCCTTCGGGAAATTCAGTTATAGTGCCAGCTAGATGGCAACACCTTGCAGGGCTAAGGCAAGACTCTCCAGTAGAGTGTATATGCTGCGGTTCAGCATCCAGTATTTGGTGTTGTTTCTCCCAAAGGTAGAAATGAGTGGTGCTACCCATTATTACCCCTAGTGACCCACTAGCAAAAGGCTGGTTTTCTGTTCCCATGATCTGATGCTCTGTTGTTGTAGAGACCTTACTTCTAAAGGGAGGAATGCTTTCACCTGAAGACAGCATTGTGATTCCATTGAACTAAAATGAAAGTTAAGACAATGGCGCAGGCACTCTGGGCTCAGGACTCTGAATTATCAGACAAACAAAGGAAGTTATTGTTCAGCTGGCTGATTGATGCTGATTACCAGGAGAAATCAGACACTGTTCCACAATGGAGGTGGGGAAGAGTAGTTTGCTACACAGGAAATCCTTTAGTGTGTCCCTTAGTATTATCATGCTTTGTGATTAACAGCTATGGAAAACTACTACAACAGAATCCAGGAATATTAATAGCCCAGACCCTTCAGAAAGGAAGGTATGGATCACTCCACCAGGTAAAGTACCATGACCAATTTAAGTGCTTGTAGAAGGCAAAGGGAATACAGAATAAATAGTGAAAAATACCAGAATAAGTAGTGAAGGCAGTTAAAAATACCACCTCTCACCAAGTGACCAGTTACAGAAATAAGGACTGTAATTGTCATGAGTATTTCCTCATTTTATTATAAATATGTATTTGTGTATAGAAAATCTTTGTTTTCTTCTCTCTCTTATTCTGTCATCATATACCATGAAATATATTTATTTTTATATATTCATATTTAAAATATAAGATATCAAGGAGAAGATTAATATCACTCAACACTTGCTATTCTATGGAAGGAGTAGTGTGTTTTGGATGTATGCAGAATGTTACATGGAACTATGAACTAGTATTGTCTTTATGTGGAGATAAAGTATATGGTCTAAGGAACTACCTATGGGTGCTAACTTGACAAGGGATGGAACTGTGGTGGTAAATTTTATGTTTCAATTTGACTGGGCTATGAGGTACCTGGTCATTTAGCCCAACATTATGCTGATGTGTCTGTGAGGGTGTTTCTGGATGAGTTAAGATTTGAATCAGCTGATTACATAAAACAGATTGCCCTCCCTATTATGGGTGAGACTCATCTAATCAACTGAAGATCTGAATAAAACAAAAAGGCTGAGTAAGAAGGTACTCCTTCTCCCTTGCTACTTGAAATGGGGCATTGGTTTCTCCTGGCCTTTGGACTGAGGCTGAAACATTGGCTTTTCTTAGATCATGAGCCTTTTGGCTTTCAGACTGAACTTACACCACTGGCACTCATGATTTTCAGGGCTCTGAACTCAGACACTACATCATTAGCTCTCCTACATCGCAAGCTTGCTGATTGCAGACCTTGGGATGTCTCAGCCTCCATAAGAATATGAACCAATTCCTTGTAATAAGTTAATCTGTCTTTTTCCCTATTTATTTACCTACCTAATCTATAATACACATATCCTATTGGTTCTATATCTTTACAGAAACCAGACTAATACAGAAGGTATATCGAGCATAAATTTAGGAAACTCAGAGATTGAAATACATAAATATTAGTATATATTGCTCAATACAATAATATTTACGGTGTACAGGACAACTTTTAGGAAATTATACCAAAGGAAAAAAAAAACAACCACAGAAGAAAAACCTCTGGACACTCATTTCATACCTACCCATAGTGCTTCGAATAGATATCATCTGCAAAAAAAAATTGAGTTTGTAAATTTCTGTAGTAGATCATTCTGCATGGTGTCAGCCCAGCTCCCACTGGGAGATGCACAGGACCCACGCCCACGGATAGGTTCTCCTGTGGGGAATCAGGCCTGCAATGTGCCTAGGCTGCTATGAGTCTTGCTTTTTCCTAAAACTCCTTCACCCTGAATTGAGGACATTTACTGCAAAGCAACTTCATAAAAACCATGCTAAACCTTCCAAGGATGAGTGTAACAGGTCCAACTACTTTTGCCTTTTCATTTGTAAATATCCCTCTTCTGCCATGTGATTACCAGCATCCTCTCCTTTGTTTTCTGTATAAGGTAACCACCTAAAGCAAGCCTGTGCATAGTTAATGAGGACCTTCTTGTAATGTGCCCAGTAAGACAATAAAAGCTCATTGGAGCAAGAGCTGAGGCTTTTACTCCCCTTGAGAGAAAAGCCATGCTGTCCCTTTTCCTCCACAGGACTTAGTAGTCTGTGTGAATGTCTTATTTCATCCATAATGATGCAGACACTGCAGGCCCGTGTCTACATCAAATTTCCAATATTCACAAATGTTAGTAATTTCCTAATATTTAGAATGATATATAAAGTTACACTGAATAAGACTGTAGGAATTATTGAACACTAAGCCTTAATCTTTTCTCTATAAATTGTAAGGCTCCATCATGGATGCTGAGTCATTTAGATCCATTGCAATGACATGGCATTGTATACTCCAAAAATAAACTCTACTCTTCCTCAATATAAAACTGTACTTCTTATGCAAGAATGGGGTAACTCTAAAAGTTGCTACACTAAATATTAAGTGCATGGTTAGTAATTTCCTTATCATTTTTCATTTAGGTAAGTTTTTCACCTTTAACCAAAAAAAAATATTTTAAATGCATGTATAAGAATAGGACTGTGTTTTAAAACATTGGAATACTGACATGTAAATGGTCCAACTTAGTTCCTTTCTCAAATAAAAAAAGTATTAAACTGACATTAATAACTAGTAAAAGTAAAATAAGCAATGTTCTTAAATTATAAAAAGTGCAGATGACCTCTTTTCTTTCACATAACTTAAAATATCTAGAACAAAACATTTATGTTAATACCAGAGTAACTAAAAACTACATGGAAGCAAATTTGACTGTCACAAGTGCACATAGTTTTAGTTATGATATACATTTACAAATAAATAACTTTCATTAATATTTCATTATACCTCTGACACTCTGTTCTAAAATCTTAGACCACACACTAATCAAGATTGTTTTAAATTGGGATAAACAGCTCTGTTCATCAAAGTAAATAATTACAGACAATACACTCCATGTTTATATTTATTTGCTTAATTAATATTGATTTTATTCAATTACATTTTGGAAGAAACTTTTGTTAAGTATAGCTGACTCTTGGGTGACATGTATGTTAGGGGCACCAACTCCTTGTGTACTGAAAAATATGAATACGAGTTTTGACTCTTCAAAAACTTAATTATAGTTTGTCTCCCTGAATCCACAGATTCCTAACCAACCACTGAAAATATTTTTTAAAAATCTGAATAAAAGTGGACCTGAGCAGTTCAAATATGTGTTGTTCAAGGATCAACTGTACATTCATTTGTAGCTAAAATATTAAGAATTAGTCTTCCTCATGGAATCTTCTTTAGCTGTGGCCGTTCACTGCACAAGTCCCTTTCCTCCAGCATGCTGATCAGAATTTTCTCAAACTCATGTCCAATTAAAATAAATTTAGTTACTTCAGTCATAATATTAATACTGCCTTGACTCTGATCAATATTATTTAAATTTCCCAAGCTTGTTCTCCTATTTCTAGACACAGAGCTAAGCAAATAACCTCACATTTGTATTACAGTATGTGGTAGGCAGAATAAAAGCATTCCAAAATGTTGATGATCTAATCCTTGGAACCTGTGAATATGTCACCTTACATGGTATAAAGAACTTTGCAGATATAACTAACTTTATCTTAAGATGGACATTAAGATGTGGAAAATTACTGGATTATCCATTCATCTGGATGGGCCTGATCTAATCACATGAGCCCTTAAAAGTAGGACTTTCTCTAATTTGAAGCAGAAGAGAGACTGGAGTAGAAAAGGCAGAGGAGACAATTGGATGAAGGGGCACTCAGAGAGCACACAGGAATGGGCAGGAAATGACATGATGTTGCTTGCTGTGAGACACAAGGACCCACATTTAAGGATCTGAGAGTCCCCTAGGAACTAAGGGCAGGCAGCAGCTGACACTTCATAGGTTAATGGAACCTTAGTCCTACAACCGTAAGGAACTGAACCCTGACAACAACATGAATGAATTTGAAAGCCCAGAGCTTCCCAATGAGATCAAGCCAGACAACACCTTGATTTCAGCCTTCTGAAACCCAGAGCATAGAAACCAGCCAAGTCAACCTGAGTGTCTGATATGAAAACACTATGAGATAAAAATTTGTGTTGTTTTAAACTTGTAAACTTGTGATACCTTGTAATGGCAGCAACATTTTAAAATTTAGCAATTTTCATATTTGTTATGAGGTTTATTTACAATCTTATGCCCCCTTTTCAATGTGTAAAATGGGTATTAGAGAAATAAAGTGACTTCTAGAAGATTCTGCACAGCATACTGGAAAAAAAAAAAAAAACGCCCAGGTCTTTTAGCTTTAGTTTAAATTCTTCAACTATAATAAAACTAACTAACTAACTAACTAACTAACTAACTAAATAAATAAATAAATAAAAAGAGAGGCTGACAGCACTGTTAACACAGAGAAACATTAGAAGTTGGAGTGTTCTTTATTCTCAATAGTGTCTTTCTGGACATTTAAAAGAAAACCTTACTTAATTCTTACTTACTCTATTTTTAAGATTAGAAAAAACTTTAATCTTATATTTTTTCTTTAGCTATTATAAAAAACATAATATTGAAGTCTCAAAGTACTGAAATTTCCTAGAAAAGATGTAGAACAGTGAAACATGGTATACTGCCTATTTTAATTATGGCCTGTAAAGAACTAGATTGGTTTTCCTTGTATAGCCATCTAATTTACAGATTCAAATGTGGTCTAATAATGTGAATAAATAAGGCATATTTTAGTTCAACTGCTGAATTAATTCAGATGGTTTTGGCATCTTTCATCACATGTGGTGTTAATATTATGTCTCTTGAATTGCCAGCCTAGAGAACACACAATAGAGATTGTTCTTGAAGGCATAGCCAGCCTTTAAAAAAAAAAAAATGAGTTAAATTTTTATATAATTTGATCAAACAGATGCATAATGGTAATAATGTAAAGTATAAATGTTATTACTTTATTTAACAAAAAATAAAATTTGAAGAAACAAAGATACATAGAAAAAGAAATAAAAATTAAAACTTCATTTTTATTGTTTAGAGAAAAGGAATTAACATATTTTCCCAGTATGATAATTTAGATGTATCAGTATCCTGATAGTTTTCATCAAAGCCTAAATAATTTCCAGGGAGGGAGGGATTTTGGTACATTTTGTTTTAACTGCACCTTGATGAATTTAATAGTATAACACATATCCTAAATTGAAAAATAATCCCTGTTCAAATGTATATTATTCTTCTAAGAACAAACATGGCTTCTATAAGAGAATACAACTATTATACTTTCAATATTTTCACATTAAAATACTCCAATTATATTCCAATGTTTTTATGTATTTAATAAATAAATAAGTTTATATCATGGCTTAAAATACTTTTTTATTCTGCATGTTGATTAATTTTATGAATCCTATTAGAAGAAATAAGAATGGTAGGACTTTCAGAGATACCATACTAATATTTACTGGGTTAAGTTTGCAAACATTTTTAAAGTATATTTTATTTATTTTGCTATTACAGTTGCCCCATTTTTTCTTTCCTTTATTTCCCTCTGCCCTGCACTCCCCCTCCTTCCAGCATTCCCCACCCCACTTAATTCATGTCCATGGGCCGTGCAAATAAGTTCTTTGGCTTCTCCATTTCCTATACTATTCTTAACCTCCCCCTCTCTATTTTGTACCTATCATTTATGCTTCTTATTCCCTGTACCTTTTCCCCTATTCTTCCCCTCACAATGCGCACTGATACCCTCCATGTAATCTCCATTTCTGTGATTCTGTTCCTGTTCTATTTTCTTTGCTTTTGTTTTTAGTTTCAGTTATTGATAGTTGTAAGTTTGTAGTTATTGTACTGTTCATAGTTTTGATAATCTTCTTTTTCTTAGATAAATCTCTTTAACATTTCATATAATAAGGGCTTGGTGATGATGAACTCCTTTAACTTGACCTTATCTGGGAAGCGCTTCATCTGTCCTCCCATTCTAAATGGCAACTTTGCTGGATAGAGTCATCTTGGATGTACGTCTTTGCTTTCATAACTTTGTTTACTTCTTGCCAGTCCCTTCTTGCCTGCAAGGTTTCTGTTGAGAAATCAGCTGATACTCTCATGGGAACTCCTTTGTAGGTAACTGTGTCCTTTTCTCTTGCTGCTTTTAATATTCTCTCCTTATCTTTAATCTTGGATAATGTAATTATGATGTGCCTTAGTGTATGCTTCCTTGGGTCCAACTTCTTTGGGATTGTCTGAGCTTCCTGGACTTCCTGGAAGTCTATTTCCTTCACCAGATTGGGGAAGTTCTCCCTCATGATGTTTTCAAATAAGTTTTCAGTTTCTTGCTCTTTCTCTTCTCTTTCTGGCATCCCTATGGTTTGGATATTGGAACATTTAAAGTTGTCCTGGAGGTTCCTAAGCCTCTCCTCATTTTTTTTTTTTTTTTGAATTCTTGTATCTTCATTCTGTTCTGGTTGAATGTTTATTTCTTCCTTCTGCTACAAACCATAGATATGAGTACTGGTCTCCTTCCTTTCACTGTTGGTTCCCTTTATTTCACTTTGCACAGCCTTTACTTCTTCCTCTATTTTGTGTCCATACTCAGTCATTTCTGTGAGCATCCTGATGACCAGTGTTTTGAACTCTGCATCTGATAGGTTAGCTATCTCCTCCTCACTTAGTACTTTTTCTAGAGTTTAGATTTGTTCTTTCATTTGGGCCATATTTCTTTCTCTCAGCACACCCATTACATTGTAAGGGGTAGAACTTTAGGTATTCACCAGGGTGGGGCAACCCACTCCACTGCATTGTGGCACTATATATGGAGGAAGGGTCAGAGAGGGAACAATGCCACTTGCTGGGCTCTTGCCCAGCTTTCCGTCACTTCCCCTGCTATCCAAAAGTAAATTGGGCCCTTCTGGTGCTGATTCCTCAGTGGGTAGGTTTGTGTACATTCTAGGACCCTGTGGGTCTCTCCAACAAACTCTCTTGGGAGGCTGGGAGTTTCTCCCACTGCCACAACCCCAACAAGTTTTTCCAGCTAAAGATTTTGAGGCTTTAGTTTCCCACGCTGGAACCCTCAGTTGCCTGGTCTGTCTCCCTCTCCAGTTATTCCTCCCAGCTTATCCACATGCAAATGTGGGACTACCTGGTCTATCAGCTGCCACCTCACCTGCCTGGTCTGCCACCTTGCAGTGAGTCCTCTCTGCCCAGGCTGCCTGTCTCTGCCCCTCCTACCAGTCTAGATGAATGTTTCTTTCTTATTTAACTCCTTGGTTGTTATACTTCCATACAGTTTGAGTTTCTGGCAGGTCTGATTGTTTTTGTTTTTAAATTTGTTGTCCTTTTTTTGGTTCTGTGAGGAAGCAATGCATATTTGCCTATGCCTTCACCTTTTCTTGAAGTCCATTTCATATGTTACGTTTGCAAACATTTTTAAGAACCATCAGTATTTACCAGAATTGATCATATTGAAATTTTTGGTGCAGCCAGAAGTAAAAATTTAATTTTGGTCATGTGCAGCACATTCTCATAGTTGGAACATTCTAAACAATGTGATAAAATTCTTCATGTCACAAATATTTAAAATTTAGATATGAAATATCACTGGAATTTTATTAGATGTTAATTCTTCTCAGAAATTTTAAGAAAAAAAAACACTTTAGACAACTGTGTTTTTTCTTCCTTTGAACTATATTACTGAAATTTGTATTAAACAATTATCAAATACCAATTATGCTTAAAAGTTTGGTGCTATCTAGGTAACTTATTTAAAAATGTACATTTTATAATCTTTTTGAAAGTGATACATGTTGTGTTCAGAAAACTTTTTAAAGGCACCACTTTATTTTAATATTAATAACACTAAAAAACTGTTTGGAGCAGTGGAAAAAATGTCTCAATAGGTATAGTACATCAAACAGAGAATACACTTTAGGTGACTGAAGTTTAAATGTAAGAATAAATGCACAATTTTTTAGAAATAAATTCCATTTTTTTGGTTCTCCCCTTGTATAATGGGTTTTTAAAATAGCTATTGACTTGTCAGGGTTACAGCTACACACTACATTCATTAAACTCAATCCTTTTTTATCTTATAGCTCTTAGGTTAAAATTTCATTAGGTATTTAACAGATGTAACACTGGTGTGCATATGCAGACTCTTAGATTAATCATTAGGGTTAATGTACTCTTGTCACTGGTACAATGTGTTAACATCTTGGTAACATAATATAATAGAAGGCATTAATATAAGATAATTCATAGGAGACCCTGAAGAAAACACTGACCAAGCATGGTTTTTGATCTCAATCCCAGTGTGCCCTCCCTTTGTCTCACCTGAGGAGACAAAGACATTGAGTCAGTTTCATTACTTATTGCTTTATAATTGTTGTGCAGCCAAACTGAAGTAAAGGAGAACAGATATCGAGAAGATATTGAATCATTGGTTAAGGTAACATGAAAAGTCTACTTTTATTTGTTGTACAACATATATTGTCTTTCCTTAATCACAACCAGAGACAAGAACATTGTGATTTTGCTCTCCTATACATTTTTAATGTTAGTTCTACAATATTTCAAATTTTATGTTCAAGTATTTAAATTTACTTATTAAAATATTTCATACATGTTGCTCTTCAAGAATAAATGAATGAATTAGTTTATATTTTGGGAGTTGGTTTTACTATAATCAACTATTTTACATAATTTATTATTATTATAAAATGTTAAACAGATTTAGAGAGCTGTTGAGAGCTGTTTTAATATGAAATTTTATCTCCACCTGCTAATATAAACTCTATTATTACTTTCCTTCTCCCAGAAACCTTGGGAGAAACAACCCTGAACACTGTTAGCATAACTCTCCTTTGTTTCTCTTGTCAACAATTACACTTAGTAAAACATTCGAGATTATTTATGTCCCAGGCAAGTTACTTAATCTCTCTAGACTTTAATGTCCCTGGTCATATTACAGGCTGAAATAATAATAGAATCTATCTATTGAAGTTACTGCATGTAAAAAATTTATCATAATGCCTGACACATAATAAGCACTCAGTAATTTTTATTATTATTAAAACACTAAATATGAGTATATAATATAGTATATCATTGTTATTATAAAAACTTAGTGTTGATTAATAATAATATAAATTATAGCATATTAATATAAATTACAGTAATTTTAATAACTTCTACAGAGTTGTGTTTATTACATTGATTAAAATGAAAATTAATTATTTCATTTTTATCATAAAACTTTCATGCAATGATTTTCTTTATTTGTTTCAGATTACTTATTACTTGTCAGCAGTTCTGAAGCTTCTCAGGAAGGCAAAAAACCTAGTTATAATCTTTATCTAGTTCTTAATTAGAAGCCATTAAGGCCCAGAAAGTGCTAAACTCAGACCAGTAAGCTTTATGCTTCATGTGCTCAAATGGTTGGGTCTGAAGGAAGAAAGTCAATCTATCAATTGCATTTGGGGCAGGTGATGGTGGTTACAGAAAATTTTTGGTTTGACTTGAGAGGCTTTGGGTATTTCCCATATTTAAATTTAGTCTACTATTCATTCAAATTTTATTGAGTATCTACTAAGCATTAGACACTGTAAGACATAAAAAATATACCAGATTTTATATTTCCTTAAGGAATCATTACCTGGCACAAGATAAAGGAGTGAATCTAATGACTACAGAGTAAGTGAATGTTATATGAAAGGAGACACATAAATAATCACTTTTAAGTAGAATTTAAAATGAAGAAATTATAAAGAAACTTTAGTTTTAAAAGGGCTATAGAGCATGACTTATTGATAATAAATAGATGGAAGTCCAGAAACACAGTATTTTAGGTACAGAAATGAACAAAGGCTTTGGGTTTCATAATCATAGGACCTATTTTGGGACTCAATCCAGGTTGCTGGATCACAAGTTCTTTGATGATTATTGTGTAAAATAAGACAAGGAAGGTACACTAAGCCAATATTGGAGAGTTCCACCTTAAAGTATTGCATGGGTCCCTAAGCAAATGGGGGCAGGTTGCATCTCTGGCTTGCCCACCGTTTTGTCTCAGGTGTCTAAAAGGTACGTAGTGAAGGTTTTAACATTTAAAAAAAAAGGTTTTAGCTATTTATATTTAGAGAGAGGGGAAGGGTGGTAGAAAGAGAGGCAGAGAAACATTACTGCATGGTTGCCTCTTGTGTGTCCCCAACCAGGGACCTGGCCTGCAACCCAGGCATATGCTCTGACTGGGAATCAAATTGGTAACCCTTTGGTTTGCAGATTGACACCCAATCCACTGAACCACACCTGCCAGGGTTCATTTTATTTTTATATACATATATATATATACACACATATATTTACTTATATATTACTTATATATATGTAAGTGTATGTAAATATGTGTAAATATATATATTCACGTATATGTGAATGTGTTATGTAATTTCATGAAATTCTGGAATCTGTTTTCTAAACACATTTTTAAACTTTTCTAAAAACTTAACAAGATTGACTACCTTTTAATATTATGCATATCTTATCTAAAAATGGTATGTGTTTAAAATGATAACAAATTTGACTATTTTATAATCATCACAAGCTAATTCTTCCTCATTTCTATTTTAAGTAATTTTATTCTTACTTATTTCTCAAAAATCATGGTAAACTTAAGGGATTTCACATTTTGAAGTCTTTATACAGATGATTCTTGAGTTTCCTAATTAGAAATATGATTAACTATTTCATAGCCCTAAAAATTTCCCTCATCGGAACTGTAATCCCAGCTGCCTAACAAAGTGTTGTAGACATCATCCCATGAAAAATGAGAAGGCAAAATCCACCACACTGATTTCATCATTTCTTTTTAAGAATCCATAGCTGCAATAGAGACAAACCGACTAATGATAGACTCTTGCTGATACAATGGTGTGAAAGGCAAATTTATACATCATTATCATTAATAAAATGCTTATTATATGCCTACTATGTGAAACCTATACACAGAGGATTATCAAGCATCTTTCCTAGTCACGTGGTTTAGGAACCAGTCAAAGCAATTTTTAGTCTCAGAGTTTCAGATTGACCTGGGCAAACCATGTACATCAAAAACCTCTAGGTACTCAGCATGAGAAAACATGTTCTCATTGCTTCCCCTTAGTACTGTAACCTGGTGACAGTTCTTCTTTTAGTCATGGGCCAGAGGAAGCAAGCCAAAAAATCTTGTCATCTTCTAAATTCACAGCATGAGGGTATAACATTTCTTTAAGACTTCTTTTTTTAAAATTCCTGTTTCCTACTGCCACAGTCTGTCAAAGTCACTGCAGGAGATAAAAATAAAAAGAATCATCAAAGAAATCCATGCACAGAATTTCCCTTCAGGAGTTTTCAGTAAGAGGAGGAAAAAAAAGTGGCTCCATTGGCATTTGCCTCCAGCAGAACATTAATAAAAGGGAAAAACAAATGTATGCTTGCCCACCCCTCAAATATGTCCCCTGATACTAGAAAATGGAATGTTTCATTTTTGTAATAGATGAAAAGACCAACTGCTTAAACATATTTTGCTGTGAGCAATTTTAAAAATGTAAAAATTAAAAATGATCCATAATATTCAGGTAGAAAAAGTCAGTATAAATTTACACTGATTTCAAGGTCAGAGTTTTATATAAAAATTTGACAGAAACATATAAAGATGTTTTAAATTTTTCATATAAAACAAATAAGTAACATTGTAGTTTATGATCATGAAAGCATTTAGATCACCTCAATTAAAAATCAATCTTATAGCAAGTAGCATGTAATAAGAGAAAATTTGCATTTTAACATTATAATTTTCTACTGAATTTTGAAAAAACTTGCAGTTCTAAAATTCAAAGAATATTTTTATTGCAAGTATTTACTGAGTGCACATACTGTTGAGAAAAATATGTATATTATGTTAACAATTAAGTTACTTGTTAAGTTGTAATTATACTTTTGAAAAATAGACTTTTTGGGGGAATAATTTTAGATTTATAGAAAAGTTGTAAAGTTAACATGAAGAATTAATTCTCATATACCCCTTGTTGGGTTTCCTGTATTGTTAGTATCTTATACAATAGTGCCATAGTACATTTATCAAAAATAAGAAATGTACATTAGTGTGTTCCTATTAAATAAGTTATAAACTTTATTTGGATTCCACAAATTTTCCAGGATCCAATCTCAGGGATCACATTGCAGTTGGTTGTCATGTCACCCTGATCTCTGACATAGAAGTGAAAGACGTGATTTCTTTCCTCAGAGACGACACAGTAAAGAAAGAGGGAAAGTCTAGCAAACAAAATGGCGGCAGAGAGCTTGGCGGACTGAGTGGGAGGGAGCTAATGCTGGAGGCGCTGCTGGAGCACAGCGCCCACCAAGGCAGACATCCCTGGCTGTAGAGTAATTGAATGTGTTCACATATATTTTGTTATCATTATAAATATTATCTGTACTTTACCAGAAAGACATGTAAACAAATATCTGCTCAGGCAGACGAGGTAATGTACAAAGTTACGTTTTTTAGAATAAATTGGGTTTCATCAGGAGAAGAAGTGAGCAAAAGGGGCATCGGCAAAGGAAGCAAATGCTTTGCGTGGCTGGAGCCCATGCTAGCGTGCTTTGAAAATGTTTTTTTGGGTTTTATTGAAAAGAGGAAGGAAAATTAAGAGAGGACTGTTTCCTCTACTGATTTTAAGTAAGAGCACACACACAAAAGTAAGATTTGCATTTTAACATATACTGAGCTATTTTTAGTAAATAAATAATTTAAATCACTTTACATAGCGCAATATTTTTCTTTCATTTCCTTTTTAAACTTCTTTACATTTTAGAAAGAATATTCTTTCAACAATGTGGAGACTGAATTGGAGGGAAAAGCAACGAGAAGCAAGAAACAATTAAGGATAAAACTTAGTATAATCAAGACAAAATAATGAGGTTATGAACTAGGGATAGAAAGCTTTTAAAGGTAGACTCTAAGACATGCACAAAATTGGACATGAAAAATAAGAGAGTAAAAAGAAAAGAAGATATCACTTTTGAATTTCCACTTAGTTGATATGGTGACAACTAGTGTGACTTGCCTAAGATGGAGACTATAAAAGGCAAGGAGTAAGGGGATAAGGAGATGTGAAAATATTTCAGTTTTGAATAGACTGGGATTAGATGTCTGAGTTTGAGGATATAATGCAGAGATGCCCAATAGACTGGTGATTATTAGAAATGAAGCTAAGGAGAGAGATGGGCTGGGGATACAGTTTGAGAGACATTACCATATAGATAGTAATAGAAATAATAAAACTAGATGATATCCTCCAGCAGCATATAGAATGAGAAAAAAAAGGCTGTTGTTGGGACTCTCAGAAAACACCCACACTTAATGCATGAGGCAAAGTATACTAAGAAAGAATGGCAAGTGAGTAGACAAAAAAAAAAATTTATCACAGGAGCTACAATGAAGGCTTAACATTCAAGAACAGAGATTCAAAAAGCAGAGAATGATCAACATTGCCAAAGTTAGGATGGCAATATTGGTTTAATTTTTTTAATCTTGATTTTTATTATTTTAATTTTAATTTTTGTTCAAGTATAGTTTTCTGCTTTTTACTCCCATCCCAGCACAGACCCCAGCCCTCCCCACCTCCCTCCCATTTCCACCCCCCTTCCCCCCCCGCTTGTTTCTGTCCATGTATCCCCCATACATGTTCCTGCAAACTCTTCCCTTTTAGGTAGAGGGGAAGGTAGGGAGAAAGAAAGAGGGAGAGAAACATCAATGTGTGGTTGCCTCTCATGTATCCCTACTGGGGACCTGGCCCACAACCCAGACATGTGCCCTGATCTGGGAATCAAACAGGCAACCCTTTGTTTTACAGGCTGGCACTCAGTCCACTGAGTCACACCAGTCAGGACTACATTGGTTTAATTTTAAAGGAGCAATCAAACAATATAGTAATTTATATTTTAAACTGAATGTTTTGAAATGAATTTGCTAATATTGTATAACAGATCAATTTAAAATTCTGTGAAAAGTTTGTGGCAAAACCTGGGTTTCTTTCTCTGTGTATGCCTCTCATCTCTGAAATTCTATTCTGCAATCTCTAGCCACAGTGACATCCCTGCACTCATGGCTCTATCCCTTCAACTCAGGGACATTGCACCAGGTTCTGCTTGGGCTCTTTTTCCTTATGCATCAGCCTGGAAACTTTCTGCAGGAAGTAATCAGGGACAATGATTTTTGACTTGAATGAAGAACCTCAGTATCTCATTCTCACCATGAGTATATCAGGTCACTTCTTCATTTCTCAAGGACAGACACTACTGGTAATAACTTTGTGAACCACCATTGAAGGCAGTTCAAAGTGGTGTCATAGAAAGATCCCTGAAATCACCTCCTCCCACAGGCACAAAAAAATTACAGCTTCATAAGAATAATTTCCTCCAAAAAGAGATCAACAGAACCTCCACAACAAAAGATGAAAGAGTCACATTGAAATGACTAGGAGTGGAAGAGACATGGTCTCACTAAAAATCCTATCCCAGAAGGATTGACCTACCATAGGGAGGGATCTCAAAAACATGGAACTGTTAACACCTTGTTTATAACAATGGGTAGATTATCCAGAGAAAGAAAAAGGAAACACTGACTTTAAATAATACATTAGATCATGTGGAAAAAAACCAAATATATGTATATATTTGGTGTATATATACATATATATACACCACCCCAAAGCATCAGAATTCACATTCTTCTCCTCAAGTGCACATGGAATATTCTCCAGGATGAATCACATGTTAAGCCACAAAATAAAACTCGATAAATTAAAAAAAAAACAAAATCATATAAGTATGTTTTCCAATCACAATGGAATGAAACCAGAAATCAATTACAAAAAGAAAACTAGAAAAAATACCCCAAAATTGAAAAATTAATATGCTACTAAAAAACTGATGTGTCATTAGAGAAATCAAAAGGGAAATAAAAAATACCTGGAGATATATTAAAATAAAAATATGACAAAAATTTATGGGATGCAACAAAAGTGGTTCTAAGAAAGAAGTTCATAGCAGTAGGTTCCTACCTCAAAACAAAGAAAAATATATAGTAAAAAAATTAACGTTTTACCTAAAGAAACTAGAAAAAGAACAAATGAAGCCTAAAATTAGTAGAAGAAAGGAAATTTACCAACAAATTGGACAATCTAGAAAAACTGGGAAAATATCTATAAATATGCAGTTTTCCAAAACTGAATAATGAAGTAAAAGAAAATCTGAATAGATCAATAACTAGTAAGGAGATTGATTCAGTAATCAAAAAACTCCTAACACACTAACATTCAGGACCAGTCATAATCACTAGGCAAGTCTACCAAACATTCAAAGAAGATCTAATACCCCCCAAAATTAAATAAGGGGTTAGGAGAAACATGAAAACTAGTTTTTTTTTTTAAAGATTTTATTTATTTACTTTTAGAGAGGGAAGGGAAAGGGAGAGAGAGAGAGAAACATCAATGTGCGGTTGCTGGGGGACATGGCCTGCAACCTAGGCATGTGCCCTGACTGGGAATCGAACCTGCAATGCCTGGTTCGCAGCCCGCGCTCAATCCACTGAGCTATGCTAGCCAGGGCTGAAAACTAGTTTTTATGAGGCCAGCATTATCCTGATACCAAAACCAGATAAAGACAACAACAAGAACATAAAAACAAAGAAGAAAAAAAGAAAGAAAGGAAGGGAGGAAGAAAGGAAGGGAGGGAGAGAGGGAGGGAGGAAGGGAGGAAGGGAGGAAGGAAGGAAGGACAGGAGGAAATTACAGGTTAATATCACTGATGAACATAGATGAAAAAATCCTACACAAAATATAAGCAAATCAAAATCAACAATGCTTTAAAAGGGTCACATACCACAATGAAGTGGGATTTATCCCAAGGATGCAGGAATGGTTCAACATCTGCAAATCAATGCCATATACCAGATCAACAAAATGAAGGATAAAAATCATATGATCATCTCAGTAGAAGCAGAAAAAGCATTTGATAAAATTTCACATCTACTATGATAAAAAAAAAACTCTCAACAAAGTGGGTCTAGAAGAAACATAGCTCTACATAACAAAGGTCATTTTTAACAAATCCATAGTTATTATCATACTTAATGATAAAAAGCTGAAACATTTTCCTCTAAGAATAGAAACAAGACAAGGATACCCAATTTCCCTACTTTTTCATTCATCATAATATTGGAAGCCCTAGCCAAGAAATTAGGTAAGAAAAAGAAGTAAAGGCATCCACATTAAAAAGGAAAAAGTAAAACTGTTACTATTTACAGATAACAATGCTATGTATGCAGATGACTCCACACACAAAAAAGTTAGAACTAATAAATGAATCAGTAAAATTGGAGGATACAAGAGTAATATGGAAAAGTCTGTTGCATTTCTGCACAGAAATAACAAACTATCAGAAAGAAATTAAGAATATAATCTGATTTACAATTGCATCAAAAAGAATAAAACACTTAGAAAAAAATTTGCTCAGGAGGAAAAAAATTTGTACATTGACTGTAATATACTGATGAAAGAAACTGAAAAAAGACACAAGTAAAAGGAAGGATTATCTGTGCTCATGGATGAGAAGAATTAATATTCTAAAAGTATTCTTAAAATATCTCTACTACCGAAAGAAATCTACAGATTCAATATAATTCCTATAAAAGTTCCAATGGCATTTTCCACAGAAAACAAATAGTTCTAAAATTTGTAGGGAACAGTAATAGACCCTGAACAGCCAAAGCAATTTTGATATAGAAGAGAAAGCTGGAGGTTAGCATGCACCTCAATTTCAAACTATATTACAAAGCCATAGCAATCAAACAGTAAAGTACTGGCATAAAAACCAGACACATAGCTTTATGGAATAGAATAGAGAGCCCAGAAACAAACACAAATATGCCAATTAATTTTCAATAAAAAAGGCAAGAATACACAAAAGGGAAAGAATAGTCTATTCAATAAATGGTGTTGGGAAAACTGGACAGCTATATATGAAAGAATAAAACTGGATCACTGTCTTATACAATATACAAAATTTAACTCAAAATGGATTAAAGACTTGAATGTAAGACTTAAAACCATAAAATACCATCACATATCACAGTAAGCTCCTTGACATGGGTCCTAACAATGTTGTGCTTTGGGGATCTAGATCCAAAGGCAAGGGCAATAAAAGCAAAAATAAACTAATGGGACTACATCAGATTAAAAAGCTTCTGCACAGAAAAGGTAACCATTAACAGAACAAAAATTAAACTACTGAATAAAAGATATTTTCAAATTATATATCTGATAAGAGGTTAATATCCAAAATATATGAAGATTATATACAACTCAATAATAAAAACATCCATTCATAAATGGGCAGAGGATCTGAATAGACATTTTTCCAGAGAGGACATACAGACTGTCAACAAACACATGAAAAATGCACATCATCAACAATTATTAGACAAGTGCAAATCAAAACATAATGAAGTATCACCTTACCTCTGTCAGAATGACTATTATAACAAAGTCAACTAACAAATGTAGTGGACTTACAGGGAAAAGGAAATGCTTGTTCACTGTTGAAAGTATTAATTAGTACAGCCACTGTGAAAAACAGTATGGAGATCTCTCAAAAAATTAAAAATAGAACTACCATATGATCCAGTAAACCCACCTCTGGATATTTATCCAAAGAAAACAAAAACACGAATTAGAAAAGATACACACATGCCTATGTGATTACGTTCATTGCAGCATTGTTTACCTAGCTGAGATACGACTGTGTTGTAAATGTTCATTTATAAATGAATGCATAAAGGAGATGTGGCACATAGAGAGAGACACACACAATGCAATACTATGCAGACAAAAAGAAGAAAATCTTGCCATTTGTGACAACACGGGTGTACCTTGAGACTATTATGCTAAGTAAAATAAGCCAGAGTAAAAAAAAAATCACACAATTTTACTTACAGGAGAAATTGAAAAAACAAACAAACAAAAAAAAACGCACAAGTAAAATAAATAGGTTCAGAGAACAGACTGGTGATTGCCAGAGCGGAGAAGGGTTTGCGGAGGGCAAAATAAATGAAGGGGATCAAGACGTACAAACTGCTGGTTATAAAACACATGTGTTAAGCGATGTAACATACAGCATGGGGAATACAGTCAGTAATGCCAAATTAACTTTGTATGGTAACAGCTGGTAACTAGACTTATTGTGGCAATCATTTCACAATATATACACATGTCAAATAACTTTTGTATGTGTGAAATATTATATAATATAGTAGATGTTAATTATCCATCAACTTTAAAAATTGTAGACCTCATTGTTTCCAAGAAATGGCATAAAATATTCTGTAAATTAATTTTAATGAAGAATTTCATTCTTTGATAAAAAGCATGTGAAAAATAATACAAGGTAATTTTTTGAGACTTCACCATTTAACACTGTTCTATTGTATACTCTACAGCAATGTTTCAGATATACTAGAAATCTTTTCTTTTGGTAAACCAGATAAAATGAATTTTATAGCCAATATATTCCTGAAATTGTTGGAAAGCGCTCAACTCATCATATAATTCATTTTCTATTCTTTTAAAGCACGTTGTATCCTTGCACTGCTTTGTAAAGATATATGCGGTCTATTCGGAAAAAGTCCAACCATTGTTAATACAACCAGAACAGTCTGCACAATGTTGATGTAACTTGGCAGCCAAGGAGAGTGGACTGGAATGAACATGAGTGAACAATGATTATTTCACTGTACTAGTCAGTGGGGGTGGTAGACGACATTGAGTGAGCATGAGTACTGTGTTGCTGCCGCATTCACAATGACTGAGCGAGAAGAGCAATGAATCTGCATCAAATTTTGCATTAAGCTTGAATATTCCTCCACAGAAACTATGTGGATGTTTCAGAAGGCCACAGGTATGGGCAGCTGGTGATTGGCAACTTCATCACGACAACATGCCCCTCATGTATCACGTTTCCTCTCATGCAGAGTTTTCTTTTAAAACATCGAATCACCCAGGTGACTCAGCCCCCCTATAGCCCAGATTTGGTGCCTTGTATAAAAAACTGTGAAATTTCATCTCAGCCTGTCTATATGTGTATTTATTATGCTTACTCTAAATTGAGCTTCCTGAATCGGTTGATTTGTACCTTTTATAAATTGTAGAAAATATTTAGTACTTTATGCCTTTAAATAATTTTAATTAATTACTCCATTCTCTACTTCTGGAACATTATATAGTTATATAGTATAAATTCTCATTCCACTCTATGTTTTTATATTTTCATCTACTTATCTGTGTTACATTATGATAAATTTATTCCAATTTATCTCCTGTTTCACTTTGTAGTCATCTTTTTCTGCTATTTAACCTATCAAGATTTTATTTTACTCTTATTTTTTATTTTTAAAAGTTTTTATATTGTCTCATTTTGGCAATCTCTACCTTGCTTTTAAAAATACATTTATCTTTGAGTTTTTTAGATATTTTAATATACAGGTCACTGCACATCTAGGTTTTTTTGAATTTTGTTTCTGTTGACTTATAATTGCTTACTTCCATGAATGTTGAACACTTTTAGTTTAGGAAGTCACATTTCATGGAATGTGATTTGTAGGAATCCTAAAGCTATAACAGGGATGCTTTCCTAGCGAGAAAAGCAGAGAATATTTTTCAGGGAGTACTACCAAATTGAGATCATTCTAATTCCCTTGGAGCATTCCTGTTTCCATATAGAAATTTCATGTTCAGACCTGCTACCTTGCTAGGAACCCAAGGCATGAGGCAGGCCTGACCTTAGCTTTGGTCTCAAGACAACCCCATTTAATACTTACCACTCACGGCTGCCTGCTATAGTTTCAGTTTCCTTGCTTGAAACTGAACTTTTACTTTCTAACACAGCCAGCAATGCAGTAAAACTTACTTTTTTGCATGTATTCCAGGATGTAGTTGAAGTTTATCCAGAAGTTTCTTCAGCATGTCTACTTACCCACAGAGCTAAAGGTGTGAGCCCCCTTTTTTTACATCTTGCTACACAAGATAAGATATGAGGACTCTGAGAAAGAAGATACCTACTAAGAAGGGCTCCTGGTAGCTAACTGGGCTCAAATTTTAAAAACAGAGCCCAGCAGCCATTTTTCTACAGGGTACACACAAATGCAGACACTTCAGTAAGAAGTCTGCACTGAGCTTCCTGCTAAACTATCTGCCTTCACTGAGTATCCGAGTATCCAGCTCCTTATGAAGGAGTTCCTGCAATCCTGTTTCAACCAATAGGACTGAACTTTCCCCATTCAATCACAGCTATGCAGCTATATTCCCCCATCAGTGTTTTCACCGACTCATCATAACAGTGTCTTTTGGACCAATCAGCCTGTGAGATTGGGAGTCCTCATTTGTGTGAGGACCAACCAAACAGGGACCATGTAAAAGTCAGCTCCTCTCTGGCTCTGAAAGGGCACCTTCCATTTCCATGGAAGACTGAAGACTGGGTCGCGTGCTTATTAGCACTGTACAATCTCAGGTCATAGCTGAGACATTCTGAATTAGAATTTGCATTTTTAACAAGATTCCTAGTTGACTTGAATGCACTCTAACAGACCTTACAATACTTTTTTAATATTTAAGAATAAATGAATAAAAATTAAAGTTTGGGTGGACTTTCTCTAATATATTTTTAGTAATTAGTGTCTACTTTCAATGTCTTATCCTACATGTGTCAGTAAAAGTTTTTAAAGTAGAAATGCTTTTTCATATTTTCAGATAGAGATGGCTTAAAGAGAAATGACAGGAGCTGGGTGCTGGTTATAATCAGTAACATTTGGGTTTGTAGAATTAGGAAGTTCAACTGGATCTGATATATAGTCTTGCATAGATCAAATGATTTTTTCTCAACTTCATACAGCTTGTTACTTTCTAAAACAGCTACATTCTTTTTAAGTCAGCATTGAGCCACCATGTCATGTCCTCCTGCATGCTAGGCTGAATAATTCAACTATCTTTTCAAGTTTTTAAGTGTTTTCTAGTTATTACCTTTCCGTTTTCACTCTCTGTTGACTTTAGGGATAACAGAAGTACTGTACTTATTTTTACACTCAAATTCTTATGAAACACAAAAAACAAAATCCAGATTTATTTTTTTACTATTTCTTTTCATTTTATTTTGTATATAGTTCAAAAATGTATCTTTGGACAAACTAAGCCCAGTTCATATGAGATTAAAATAAATTATATTTGAATTTTGGTAACCAAAGTTAAAAGCTGTAAAGAGTGACATATTTGAGTTTATCTCAAACACAATGTTGTAACACTAAGCTCTGTGAAAAGTGAGTAAACACAGTATCATTCAATTCTTTTTTCCTTAGCTGTGGTTAAACATTTAAAATTGGCATTCTGGCCCTTGCTGAAGTGGTTTAGTGGATAGAGCACCAGCCTGCAAACCAAAAGGTCATGGGTTGGGGGTGTGAGAGAGGCAACCAATCAATGTTTCTCACACATAGATGTTTCTCTCCCTCTCTTTCTTCCTCCTTGTCCCTCTCTCTAAAAATAAATACATAAAATCTTAAAAACATAAAATTGGTATTTCATATAATAATAAATTTAAATATTTCAATTTTAGATATTTGTGCTCAGTTATGTTGAAAACTTTAAGATACATATTTCTAAAATCAAATGGACTATGATTGTACTATCTGAAATTTCTTTCTTTATTTATTCTAGTGGTAGCCTACTTCTTGATTTCTTTTTATTTAATTGAATATATGCAAAAATCAGTAAATTTGATTTTTTTTACTTTTTCATACCATTAATGCATTTTTGTTATAATATAATGATCTGTTTCCTAACTTGAGATGTATTTATTAATTCAAAATTTTTAACATAAAACATAAGCATAAAAGTTAATATGGGAATAATTTTAATAATAGATGATTTTACTTGGTTAAATGCTTTGAAATAAAATCCAATGTTAAGATCTTGCAAATATTTTCTCTTATTTCAATATAGATGATAGTGGATCTCTCTCAATTCTTCACAAGTCTTTAAATTTGGAACATACCAGCATCCCCAAAACAATTCCCTCCTAATTTCTTAAGTGTGTGACACAGATATCAACATTTTTAAAAGACTCCTTGTATGATTCTAATATTTATCTAGAGTTAGAAACCACTAGTTAATCATTCCACTTCCAAAAACAATTCTATCTGAATAAAAATATCAAAGAAATAATCTAAATATATTTGTTTAGAAATAGTATACTGAAAAAGTTGTGTTTCCTTATGTTGATAACACAACTTATTCAGTGGGAGACCCTTATTTGAATAACTATATATAATCCATATGAAATAGAAATGTTATATCAAATCACTTTTCATTTGTTTTTAAGTGATAAATGACTCAGCATTTTCTGCAGTATGTTATATTTATGTGGGTTCTTTTTTTTAATTTAATAAAAATAAACAAAGGCAAAAACAATTTTCTGTAGCTTAAATGTGAAGTTACTTTTCTAAAATCACCCTCTGAGCCATCATAGAATTGTACATACCACACTCAGTATCATTAATCTACTGTACTATTAACAGGTTGAATTACATTGATAAGTTTAAGAGGATAAAATTTAGAATTCCCTTTTGGGAATGAATTAGACTCATTATTAGAGAAGATATTTTCGAGTTCTTTGATCCCCTGGGTGGCATTCTCATCACTTTTGTATTGTTAAAATATCAATTATTAATATTAAAATTTTAATATAAGTTCCAAAAAAGGAACACCATTGTGCCATTCCAAGAATAGAAAACATAGAAATCTAATTTTGGACTTCCCAGCCTGTATATTCAGACAGCCTTTACAAAACACAGTATGATTTATGTTTGAAAATTAGAATTAGACATAGGAATATTTCCTGATAATTTTAACTCTACCTCCTAACAAACTGACTGTAAGCATTTATAGCATCTTCATATTCATCCTAAATGTGTTTAATTGTACCTTTTTCTTATAAATATTTGATAAAGAGTTGGATAATTTGTTTTCTGTAAAATCAAAGGTAAAGCAGATATGAACAAATAACATTTGAAAAACATAATAATAATGATCTTATATCAATTTATTCTTCCATATTTGAAAATGCTCTAAATATATGAAAGAAACTTATCATTTAAGATTTGAACAACTTTGTCTTTCTCTGGATGATTTATGCATCGCTGTTGTGGTAAAGGGTAAGATTTCCTTCTGTTTTATGGTTGGGTATAATTCCATTGTGTAAATGTGCCACAGCTTTTTTATTCACTCATCTACTGGTAACACTCAGCTGCTTCCATATCTTGGCTATTGTAAATAATGCTGCAATAAACATAGGGGTGCATATATTCTTTTGAATTAGCATTTCAGGTTTGTTTGGATAAATTCCCAGAAGTAGAATCACTGGGTCATAAGGTACTTCCATGTTTAATTTTTTGAGGTATCTCCATACTGCTTTCCACAATGGCTACTCCAATCTGCATTCCCACCAATAGCGCATGAGGTTACCTTTTCTCCGTATCCTCACCATCACTTGTTTGTTGATTTATTTATGATAGCCATTCTGACAGGTGTGAGATGATATCTCATTCATAGGTGGAATCTAATAAAATGAACTAACAAGCAAAATAGAGACAGACTCATAGAGACTAGGCTGACAGCTGTTGCCGGGGAGGTTGGGGGTCTTGTGGGGTGAAAGGATTGAGCAAAAAAAGAAAAAAAACTCTTGGACACAGACAATAATGTGGTGACTGCTGCGGGGGTAAGGGGAGAGGTAGAAGAAGGTATGGGGGGATGAATGGTGATGGACAGAGACTTCACTTGGGGTGGTAAACACACAATACAGTGTATGGATGTGTGTTGTAGAACTGTGCACCTGAAACCTGTGTAATTTTGTTAATTGTGTCACCCCAATAAATTCAATAAAAAGGGAAAAATTTGAACAATTTTGTCAAACATTGATTGCATCAAATATACCTGACTTAATCCAGTATTCTAGGCACAACATAAATCACTTTTCTCCTTATCCACCTTTGTGTAGGTCATAGTAGCTGGCTGCTCACTCTTACGGATATCATGCTTCTACAATCTATGTCAACTAAGAGAAATCTCAACATTTACCAATCATCAGAAACCCTAAGAACACCAGTTATCTTCTATTATTCATTCTGTCACTATTTATGGACTTATCTAATATTCTATTTTAACATTGTATATATAATTTTAAAATATTATTATGCTAGAAAACAAAAGGGAAAACTGTTGCTTTAAGTGGTCAGAGAGTAATATCCTCAAGGGCAAATAACATTTTCTCTATTTTATTAATTTATATCTAGTGAATTTAGTAGTAGCAAGTATAGCTCTGGGAGAAAGTATACATTGATTACTCTTTGTAAATTTACTTAAGGTATTCATTTATCTACTTCTCTACATGATGATGTTCCCCTCAGTCCCACTCTCCGGCTGATGTTCCATATTCTATAACCGTCCCTTTGCTTAGTGTACTCTCAACTGGCTAAGAGTACAGCAATCTGATAAATTAATGTTTTAGTGATTATAGAATAAATCTGATAACAGATTAACATGTTAAGCCCTGCAAGGTGTGCTGCAAATTTAGGGAATATTTTTTCATTATACCATTTCAGTCAGAGAAATAAACAGGTAAAAAATAGTTTTGAGCAAGAAAACATTATTAACTCCTTAAATATTTTCATGAAGGAAACCATGTACCTTGCCAAGTATAGGACCTATTTATATAGGGGTATTAAATATTAGATAATAGATAATAAACAAGAAAATAAGTGAGAAAATTGCTTAACTGTTTCTCATCTCTCATAATCTGTGATTTTCCTAAAATCAAACAATAAAAATTTGAAAAGATCTTAAAGATAGTATTTGATATGCAACACCTAAATAAATCCTAAGTACCTCTTGTGGAAAGTGCTGTATAATGTGCACCTTAAAACTTGAAACAGTCCCTGACTCAGAGCAAGTGGTCATCAATTGTTTGTTTTATGATTTAGTAAATGCCTGCACTGATTTCAAGAATGGATAATGAGTGCAAAGGCTATGATTATTCAATGAACTCTATACCTGAGATATATATTTTTTTATTATTATCAAACTAATGATTTGAGGTCCAGCTACTTTGACTAGTACAGTAGCATTCACAGATTTTTTACACATGGGTAATGTTTCATTATCTCAGTGCCATATAACTTATAGGTTTTAACACAAATTTGCTAGATCTTTTTTTTTCTTAATTTTGGTGGAAGATATACCAGTTTAGTTTTAACATGACAAGTCATTTAGATTATGGTAAAAACCACCAGAGGCTATTTACTTCCAGAGGCTGATTTGCTGACACAAAACTTGTATATTAATGTATAATATACACTTTGAATATGAGACAGCACAATGAGAGGAGAATATATGTTACTCCATATGCCCTGACTAAAGTGAGAACTTTTCTGATCCATTACCTGTTTGCTGCCAATACCCTGGAAGATTTCCTAGCTAACACATCATGTATCTGGTTGTGTCATTTTTAGCTTTCCACTTGCAAATAAGGTTATGTATATACATAATTGTTCTCTCTTGGAAGAAGGAAGAGAGTAGTTTTCTATGTTAAATACTGTGCAAAAGTATGTATAATAAAGATTCACAGATTTTCCCAATATTTTATTTTTATTTGTGAATTTACTATGGATTCTGGCACCAAAAATTTAGTATTACAATTATTTTATGTTTAATATTGCTGTAGCCCAACTTTAATCATTATTATGACTAAGAAATATTCTAAGGAAGCTTGATTTATTTTTATTTTTCATACAGTTCTTTGGGGATATTCAGAAGTGTATTATCTTTTTTCCCTCATTCATCTACCCATCTATTTCTATATAAACCTAGATATATGTTACAACTTTTATTTATATTTTTAAAGTCACATACATACTACTATTACATCCATATAATAGCGACTTCCGTATATTTTTTATACATATCTAAAAAGCAAGGCATACATTTGGGAATTAATTTGCATAATACTCCTTTCCTAAACAGTAGTTCTTTTGCTCCTCTGTTGTGGTAATTTTAATTTGCCAGTGCAGTATCAGGGTTTTAACAGGTGTAAATCAACTACACTATTGATTTTTCTCCATGGAATGGCAGAAGAGTTAACTACTGAATAATTAAAGATCATTCTCTGCAAATTAAGTGGTATAGAAATTGTGGGAGGCCGCTCTGTGTGGCATGGGCCCAACTCCCACTGGGAGATGCACAGGACCCACACCCATGGATAGGTTCTCCTGTGGGGAATCAGGCCTGCCATGTACCTAGGCCGCTATGAGTCTTGCTTTTTGCTAAAACTCCCTCACCCTGAACTGAGGACATTTACTGCAAAGCAACTTCCTAAAACCCAAGCTAAACCTTCCAAGGATGAGTGTAACCCCCCCAACTACTTTTGCGTTTTCATTTGCAAATATCCCTTTTCTGTGATGTGATTACCAGCATCCTTTCCTTTGTTTTCTGTCTAAGGTAACCACCTAAAGCAAGACTGTGCAGAGTTAATGAAGACCTTCCTGTATGTAATGTGCCCAGTAAGACAATAAAAGCTCATTGGAGGAAGGGCTGAGGTTTTTACTCCCCTTGAGAGAAAACCCATGCTGTCCCTTTTCCTCCACTGGATTCGGCATTTTGTGTGAATGTCTCATTTTCATCCATAATGACATGGACCCTATGAGCTGGGGTCCACCTAAAGAAATGGTTATAATAAAATCATACAACAAACTTCTATAGAAATACATGCTCTAAAAAAAAAAACTTTAGCCCTGTAACTAGGAAAATAAAATGGTTTAGTTTTAACCATAGTAAGCACAGGGAGTGTAAATGAAATACTTTTCACTTTTAATAGTTAGAACTAGGAAAGCACACAATGACTAGAATAGATATAGTTTTATTAGAAGCATTGCATAGTCATAGCATAATTTATATTGATACTTCTTAATGTTTCCCTAATGCCAGAAAAATTAATATGCATATTAACATGAGAATAGCTAAAGAAGTTATCACACTGAAATGATATGTCAACATAAAAATAAACAGATAAATTAGGATATATATGAGTGAAAATTCTGTAAATCATATTTTAAAGTCTGTTTAAGATAATTGGTGTATTTTAACTGGTATTGAAAGATGACAAAAATGGCATTCAAGATAGAGTCAGAAAATTTGAGTCAACTAGAAATGCCTGTATAATCAGTTGGGCCATATAGATGTCAAGAAACCAAAAAAGTTTATAGGATTTTATAAAAATTATATATGAATTATGGCCAAACTAATTTCAATTATAAAATTACATATAACTATCCATAGGTATAAGAATTGAGAATCTGGTTTGACAGATGGTAACTACTTAACAAATGAGAGAGAAAAGAAAAACCTTGAGATCTTAAGATGATGTAGGAAGGGCATACAGAATACTGCAGACGTATGCGTAACGCAAAAGAAAAACTAACAAAGGTTGGTTCAGGAAATGAGTAACAGTTCCTATGTAGCACCAACTACTATCACCACTACCCAAGAAAAACCAAAATAAGTTCATTAATAAAATCCACTTTGACAGACACCAAATGATATATACTTTGATCAAGCGACAGACCTCAAAATTCCATTATAGTTTTACTGAACATAATCAATGCATAATTTACCACTGTCCCTTTGCATACAGTACACACTAAGGAAGTGATTTCTGAATGGTTATAGCTAGGTGATTCCAATGGGGACATAAACATTCTGATAGTGAAAGAAAGGAAAATGTAAAAATATCTAAATAAATATATACATTTTTCAGTGTTTGGGGTTTATACTGTTTCTAATCCCATAAGCTAATTTTTAAGTAGTATAACACAACAAACAGAGGAGCATAGAAGCAGATTAATTTATAGAATATATATCCCTCTCATGATAATAATAAAATGGTACTTTTGCATGTTTTTGTTTTATACTTATTGTTTTAGTTGTTTTATTTGTTTTCCAATTAGATCTAAGCTTTTTGTTGCTTTTCCCAGTGCCTCCTCCCATTGGCCCATCCTGTTCTTTATGCTCTTACTGTAATGATTTTCCATAAACCAATACTGATCATTTAAACACCAGTAGAGTTGAATTTATAAACTAGTTTCAGTTCTGATGGATTTAATTTGGTTATTCTGTATTGCTTCAAATAATCTTTTGACAAAAGAGAGGGCTCTTGATTTCCACTGCTTTTTAGTACAGAGTACAAAGCAAAACACATGTAACATCTGCAAGAACTTAGCAGCTGTTAAATGTAATGGGAAAAATCTGTCATCTTTTGGTGCGGCGTATTGACAAAGATTCTGCACCTCACCAAACTCTACTCATGCTTCTCTGAACTCTCTTCTCAACTAGTTCCTACTTTTGGGTTCTCTTGTTCATCTCTGCATTGGTCAGTTTTAGCATGAATCCTG
>PVIA01010885.1:0-48577 GCA_004024845.1 Tonatia bakeri | reverse complement strand
CCAGTTGGGGAAGCATCTGTGTCCAAGCTCCCTCAGATGGTGTTAGACTTCATTCAATCATCTACAGCTGTATGTCTGTGGTCTCTGCTTTATTGTTAGCTCTTAGGTAAGAACCATTCATACCTACTGGAAGCCACACTCAAGTCCTTGCCATATTCAGAGTCCCCTCTTTTCATTGCATGTTCACAACAAGGCTATGGACTTCTTCAGAGCCAGCACAAATCTCTCTCCAGTTTCATATCTCCGTTCAGGAAGGATTCAGTTCCTCTTTCACAGGTTCGATTGATTACAGCAGGCCCATACATTATAATTTCCCTTTTGATTAACTCATAGTCAGCTGATTAGTAACTAGATTGTAGGCATGATCTTGTCATATTCATAGGTCTCACCCACACTCAAGAGGATGGGATTACACAGGGTGTGTACCGCAGGGGGTGGGAATTCTGCTCATCAACCTCACCAGAGAATGACAAGCACCTCCCACATTAGCTCACTGGAGTGACAGGCTAGATATAAAATTTACAACTGTATAGAGGAAAAATATAAATCTTTCTAAGAATTTAGGTGATTTGGTTATAGCCACAGGGTTGAGAAGAGGCTGAGCTGAAACTTGAGATTAGAACTTTTGACAGTGCTCTTTCCAAGGGCAAATGGAAATAAATGGTAGTACACATAAATATAAACATTCATGACAATGAATAATTTGACAACTGATGCTACAGGATTTGATGAAAATGGGAAAGGAAAAGTAAAGGTTGGAAATGATGATTAGTGAGTCCATGGCCTGCTACTTGAGGACAGTCATAAGCCACAATGCCAACAAAGACATGAATGGTCTGTTTGATGTTAGACAGAATGACATGTACCTGTGACATGACTGTTATTCTTAAAAGAAGCAACTCAGAGCAAATTTCAAAGGGGAAGATTCAAGGTGATAAAGGTCTCCAGAAAAGACCAAGCAGAAGCTCTTAGAGAGTTGCCACCAAAGTCTTGCCGTTTTCTCTCTCTCTCCCCTTTGGTATGTTTTTATGTTTCCTGTTCCCCCTTCATAGTTCAGAAACCACATTGCCTCAAGAGGAATCTTTCCTTCAGCTGGATTACCAGAGATCATGAGTTTATTATTTCCTTCATCATCGCCCTGAAATGTTCCCAAAGAAGCTTTTGAAAGGCATACTATAGAAAGATAAAAGGGGCAAGGTTCTCAATGATATAGTTTGATATTATACAAATAACAAAATTTTGTTGCCTAAGAATATAAAGTAAATGCTTAATAGGTCTTCAAATCCATTTCTGTGCATGAAATACACTTAAGTGTGTAGTAGAGCAGAGTTTTTAAAAAGATATTCAAATGTGTCTGAACACATAAAAATGTATTTGACCTCTTCTATTCATGTGTATGCCACGTGTGACAAGTAACAATGAAGCTGCTGGAGAATTTTCGTGCCAACCGTGGCTGTGCTACCGTCTGATTGTGCGACCTTAAAGATATAATTTTGTTTAACTAGGCCTCAATTTTCCTTCCTGTAAAATAAAATGTTAGAAAATTGGATCTCTAAATGTCCTTTCAACTTTAAAATTCAGTAATTCTTCAATAGGCTGATATGCAAAAGTCAATATTAAGGCAAAACTGTCCTCCTCTCTCATCCTTATAGGAGAATGTTAGTTCACATGAATCACAGACAACCATGAACTTGATCTCATTTTGGATTATATTCAACTAAGAACACTATCCAATGCCTTTGGTTATTTTGAGGTATTTGTCTACTGTAGAACTACTTTCCATAGCTATATAGCAAGCTACCTAGAATTACATACACACACACACACACACACACCAGAAATACAAAGACAGTACACATAGTGACTGGGTTAACAGAGGAAGGGAGGAGCAGCCTGTACGGGATAGAAGAATAGGAGGCACAGCAGACTTGCACAGCTCTCACAAACTGACATCATCCATATGCATCTCCATTAGTTATAACAATCACCTTCTGCAGTGCGTACACTGCTTGATCCTACACCTATGGTTTATTTAATTTTTAGCATACATTTTCTTAATTTTCTCCCAGGCTTTTAATAAGCTGAAGTGAAAGATAAGAGAGGTCTCCATTACTTGGTCTTTTTGGCATGTCCCTGCTCCCAGCTATCTTAAAATGTTCCCAACACTTTTAAAAACAACAGTACATTTTATCATGACCAACAAGATCATCAGCTTTCTTCTCTTCTCTTCTCTTCTCTTCTCTTCTCTTCTCTTCTCTTCTCTTCTCTTCTCTTCTCTTCTCTTCTCTTCTCTTCTCTCCTTGCTTTCAATTTGTATTGCAGAAAACCAAGGCACAGGAATGCTAGAATAGGGTCCAGAGCTTATCTGAAACACAAGTGGAATATCTGGGACCCAAGCCCATTTTATTTTTTCAATGTGTAAGAGGAATGCATATTCTTGTTATGACCTTAAAAGCCAACTGTATTCTCTTCCAGAAAGGTATAAAATCACAATTTTTTTTGAAAAAAAAAAAGACTGTCACTTTATTGCCTTTTCTTCTTCACATATTCCTCCAACACAGACTAAACATTCTGTAAAGCCTTTATCATCGACATAACTTCCTCACTTTACATAGAGCATCTCAACTTGTCATCCACAATTCAAATTTCAGTGACTCCCTACTTGTCCAGTACCTTAAACTATTTTCCTTACACTCAGAAGTTGTCTACAAATTGCCTTACTCAGTGAGCATGTTGACTTTGTTACTAAACCTGTCTCAGGCAGGTTATTCAGCACTCCCTCCTTTGTGAAGCCCTCTCCTTTGGCTTCTGTGCCTTCTCTCCTTGTCTCCATCCTACCCCTCTTATCACTCCTTTTCTGTCTTCTTTGGAGATTTCCTCCTCTACCTGCCCTTAAAATGCACATGTTCTTCATAGTCCCATCTCACAGCCCTTCACTCCTCTTATTCTTTACACTTTTCAGAATGATTTCATCCAAATTCATGGTTTCACTTACCACCCACTCAATGACTACTCCTAAATCTTCTCAAAGGTCTCCCCCTTCTGGAGTTTAGATTTATTATGTATTATAATACCTACTAGAAACACCATTCAGATGTTCCCCAGATGCCTCATATTCAACTGGGCTGTCTTAGTCTTGTCTGGCTGCCATAACAAAATACTACAGAATAAAACAGGCTAATAAAACAGAAATTTGGGTACAGAGCACACAATATAATACACAGATATCAAATTATAATATTATATATCTGAAAATTATATAACATGTGAAGTATAGGAGGGGTGTGGAAAATTGGCAAGTCCAAGGGTATTTTTTTGAGGTAAGATCTAAAGGATATTTGTGTTAAAAAGAAGACATTTAAGAAAAAAATTGAATAAGTAGTATTACTGATAAAACTTACTGTGTGTCCTGCATTTTATTAGCATTTTACATGTATTGGCTCATTTAGTGTTATTCTCTGTAAAGTAGATACTACTTATATTCTTATTCACAGATGAGAAAACAGGTGCAGAGACCTTAGAAGGTGGCCTCCCAGTTACCAGTTAGGCATAGACTTTTGGAATTGCCTCCTAACTAGTTTTTCTGCATTCTCTCAACTATCTGTCCAATCCTTTCCACACATACCTAGGTGAGTAATATTTTCTAGCTGTAAAAATCACATTTATCTGGTCAAATATTTTCAGTGGCTCCCCATGCTTTTAGACAATGTTCAAATTCCTTAGCATTGCCTAAAATGCCCTTCATGGTACAGCCCCTGATTAACTCTCCAGCCCCTGCTGGGAGAGGCAGTTCACTGTGAGCATTAAGTATCTCTGCACTTTATTTACTGAGCCTATCAGGCTGCAAGACTCATTCATCTCTTAACACTAAGCAGTTCCTTCAGTTAGTCACATAGGTTCCTAAGTAGATCAAGATGACCACAGCACAACTACTGTGTAACTACTTGGTCCATTACAGAGGTGGTCTGGATAGTAGGCTGCTTGCTTAAAAAGCATTGTGGCTTTGGTTCTGGGTTTCTCAGCTACAGTGCACTTCCACTGAATGTACAGCATCTATCTGGGTCCATTACATCACTCACGTGGGACTTGGGGAAGAAGGGAACCAATGACTATATGCTGATGCTCATGCTGCTTGCTATACCATCAATACTGAAGTCCTTCATCTCTGACCTAGGAGTCTCATGTCATCTGCCAGCATCCATTAAACTGTATCACACTCACTTAGTTTGAAAGCACAGGAAAATTCCACACTCTTCACGGTTTTTGATAGCGCCATCTACACTTGTCTTTTGTTCTATCTTTCACCCTATGCTCTAGTTGTACCGTGCTGCTTCCTCATCTTTCTCCTCAAAATCTTATTTGCTTTGTTTTTAATTAAAAGTACTATCTCTTCCAGGAAGCCTTCCAGATTGTTAGTGTGATTTTGAAGCCCTCCGTTTCTTTTCCCATAGCACCCTGAGCACATCTCTATAGAACTTTTGATGAGTGAGGCTTATTCTACTCCTGGAGCTTCTCCACTGGACAGAAAGCTTCTTGAGAGTAGGGGTCATGTTTTATATTACGTTGTGTGCATGGAAATGTTCAATAAATGTTGTATTATTGAATGAATGACTAGACCTTAATAGGTTTGATTCCTTTTGAAGGATGAACTTAGGAATACATTATTCTGTCCACTTCTTTGCCCTCCAAGTTTTTTTTCTTTTTACCTTCCCATTTCTCTCTCTCTTTTCTCCTATTGTAAGCTACACCCTACTCTGTGTGCCTAGCTAGATGCAAAGAGACTTAAGCGAGGCAGAAATATGACTGCAAAGCACTGAGATGGATTCCAGGCACCACTTGGGAAAATTAATCTCACCATATATAATCAGTGCCTAAAGAGAGAGACTAAATTTCCTTCCTTCTCAAACACTTCCTGAGAAATTGCAAAAATGGATTAAGTAACAAGGATGAGATAGTGTTGATATTCTTTTAATATTTTAAAATTTATACACACACCCACCCACATTCACACCCAGAGGCTCCTCGGTGATAAAGAATGGAGTATGGTAAAAGAAAATTGCCTAAGACCCTGGCTGACTTCAGACAGTTTTGCAACTGCCAGAGTGGCAAGTTCAGCTTCAATGAACCCTCTTTTCCATCCACAGAATCCCGGGGCAGCAAACATCATAAACCTGGAAGGCATACCCTGACATGTGTTAAATAAATGTGTGTGCTAATAAATAACATTCATAGTACGAAGGAGTAACCCCACAGAGGCTATATTAAAAAGAAACATTTTCATAGGGAAACTAATAATTTCTTTCCTAGGGAAAATATATGTCCTCTCCTACTTCTGTAATTACTATCCTAATTCTGATCGCAACTCATAAGTGTACTAAATGATAAAGTGGCGAAGACTTCACACTGTTGCACCATGTTAGTGGTTAAACTATTCTCTCTCAGCTGCAATCTCGCCCGTCCATTTTCAGCGCTGTAATTCCGGCACTGACTCTGCAAACTCCCTTTCTGCTTTGCCAGTTCCCCCATGTTTGCCTCCTCCGCACAGAGGCGATAGAGGAAGAAGGGGCTTGCTCCTTCTTGTCCGTTTACATTGTTGTCCCTGCCACCCAGCCTCACTTCACCATTTTAAAGAACCTCGCTCTTTTCCCATAAATGGCAAAGAGCCCATCCCCTGGGGCAGCACATTCAGGGTGTGTTTCTGCTCTCTTTCCCTCTCACTTCTGCTGGCTAACAGCACACATGACAGACTCTCTGCTTTCCTTCTAGTCATGTCATCATGCCTGCTAGCCCCTTTACCCTCCCTCTTCAACAGCACCCTGTGAGATCACTGCACTGTCCGTTTATAGGACAATCGCTAAAATAGCAACTTAGATGTGACCACAGACTAGCAGCCAAGACATAAATATTTGTGCTTATGGGCTTAAAAATAACCACTCTGGAATGACATAATAGGAAAAGTCCAGATAGAACAACATTTGCCCTGGTATGAAGTCACAAATGGCTTTGCCGCTGGATACTCTTTTTCCCTGTTGTACTACAAATGTTTAAAAGCAAAACTAATCTCCTGCATGTGTTAATCTTTTTTTTCTCCAAAACATACTAATGAATTAAATTTTTTCATTTAATGTCTAGTACTTCTTTTTTTAAAAGAAGAATAAACTGAGGTGCGAGCAGTTTAAGTAAGATCTCATAATTTTTAGCTCAATTAAAAACTTAAAGTTTCATTAATTTCTTGAAATGATTATGCAGCTTTTTGGGAGGAGGAGGGGAGTATAAAAAAAAAGAGAGAAAGTATTGGATTGGCCAAAAAGTTTGTTTGGTTTTTCTGTAAGATGGCTCTAGTAGCACTTAATTGTCTTTATCTTCATTTGAAACAATTTTGTTAGATTGCGTGGTGACAGCTGTCATATCAGCGTGCATTTGAAAAATTATCAAAATTGGTGAATTTTGCATAGCCATTTTTAATATTGAAGATGGAAGAAAAGCAACATTTTTGGCATATTATTCTTATTATTTCAAGAAAGGTAAAAACACAACTGAAACTCAAAAAAATATTTGTATGGTGTAGGGAGAAGGTGCTGTGACTGATCAAATGAGTCAAAAATGGTTTGCAAAGTTTCAAGCTGGAGATTTCTCGCTGGATGATGCTCCACAGTCCGGTAGACCAGTTGGAGTTGATAGTGATCAAATCAAGACAATATTGAGAACAATCAATGTTATACCATGTGGGAGATACCCAACATACTCAAAATATCCAAATCAATAAAGTTATTGGTGAAAATGAAAAATGTGGTTTTTTATTTTAAGGAAAAAACTAAACAGAATTTTAGCCAACCCAATACAAGCTGCAGCAGTGACTGTCGCAGCTGCCACCGCTGCCACTCCCCACCTCCACTGCCGGAGTCACTTATCATGCAGCTCCTCATCTTGCTCTGTGCTCACTCCTCCTTACCACCCTTCTGTGTTCTAGGAGTAGAGAGGAAACTGGATGAACAGCCTTAAGAATGCTGCTCAGCACCCTGGTTGTTGCTCCCAGAGTTGTCTGCAAAATCTATCTTAGGGCTCCTATCAATTTTTTTAGGGTAAATGATTTGAATAAGGATGTCACTAATGTCCTAAACAGACTGAAATGGCATGTTGGTTAAAATGCTAGCTAAACTTTCCATTCACAAATCAAAGTCCAAACAGATCTCAACAAGCAGACCAATGAGGTTAATTAGGATATTTAGACATAACATAATATAAAGGAAGTTGGCACAGGTGATAGAGGTGAGGCCGTTTTATTGGTTGAAGATTCAATATCAGTCACTCATGTGACATAGTTACTTATATGATCATGCAGTGCCCTTTGCTGAATCCTGTTACAGTGCTCTTCACACACTATCTTCCCTACTACAATTTAAGCTCTCTGAGAGCAGATACTGTGTCTTTTTCTTTTCTTCCTTCCTTTCCTTCCCCTCCCACTTCTCCTTCTCTCTTTCTTAATATATAATCCATTGTGAGAGCTTAATGTCAACTGTCAAAATGAAGTAAACTATAGCTTTTAAATATAAAACTCAGTACCATTTACACTATACTAAAATGAAATTATTTGACAAGTGCAATACTATTTGTATTGTATTAAGATAAAGTTACATGAGCCCTGGCTGGTGTGGTTCAGTGGATTGAGCACTGGCCTGCAAGCCAAAGGATTGCCGGTTTGATCCCCAGTCAGGGCATGGCCTGGGTTGCAGGCCAGGTTCCCAGTAGGGAGAATGTAACAGGCAACCACAAATTGATATTTCTCTCCCTCTTCTTTTCTCTTCCTTCCCCTCTCTAAAAATAAATAAATAAAATCTAAAAAAATGTTAAGGAAAAGTTAAAGTTATATGAGATAGTGTAATAATTAAGGATGAGTGCTCTGGCATTAGACTGCCGTTGTGCTGGTCCTGATTCTGCCTCTTAGTGGGTGAACAATCTTGATCAATTTCCTTAGGCCTTCCTATTCCTCAG
This sequence comes from Tonatia bakeri, assembly GCA_004024845.1. NCBI lineage: Eukaryota > Metazoa > Chordata > Mammalia > Chiroptera > Phyllostomidae > Tonatia > Tonatia bakeri. Next base: position 40,585 of record PVIA01010885.1, on the reverse strand, counting down.
TTTCTGTGTCTATAATAAGCAACTACTTCATAGTAATAAGCAACTACTTCATAGGCCTATTGTGAGAATTAAATGAGGAATACAGATAAGGTATTTAAGTAGATTTGGCACAAGAATAAGCACTCAATATAATTTAATTATATTAGTAGTAGTAATATCAAAATGATGATAATTAGTAGTGGTATTAAAATGACAACAACTCTATAATTAAAGTTATAAGACAGTGACAGACTAGAAGACAGTATTTGCAACATATAAAATAAACAAAGAATTAACATATAAAATTTGTGAAGAACTTCAAAATTCAATTTCTGAAAATAACATTAAAGTGATGACAAGAAATAAAATGCAACTTAGTGGATGAGTGGATAAAGGAAACTATGAAACCACAAAAAAGAAGGAAATCTTACCTTCTGCAATAGTATGAATGGACTTGGAGATTATTATGCTAAGAAGAATAAGCCAGTCAGTGAAAAACAAATGCCACATGATCTAATTTATATGTGGAACCTAATAAACAAAATAAATTGATCAAAATAAAAACAGCGGCATGAACACATGGGACAGACTGACAGCTACAGAGAAGAGGTGGGGACTGGATGAAAGAAGGTGAAGGGGTTAGCCAAAGAACATATAGGCATAATCCATAGACACAGACAACAGTGTGGTGATGGCCAGACGGAAGGGGAGGTGGGGCCTGGGTGGAGGTGGGCAAAGGATGGGAAAATGGGGACATCTATAGTATTGTCAACTATAAAAATAAATAAAAAGATGTAATTCATTGCAATGGAAACTCAGTTAATACACATAAGCTCAAACTCATTAATAATTTGGAAAATGCAAAGTAAAATCCATGAAGTAACATTTCTTTCCTACTCAGTTGGTGGAAATTCCAGTCTGATGATATCAAATGTTGTCAGGTATCTAGAGTAATGGGAATTCTCCTACTCAGGTAGTGAAGGTATAAACAAACACCTTGGGCATAATTTGCACATAAATTGGCACAAACGGCTTGGGTATAATTTGGCAATATTTATTAAAATTAGACATATGGTGGTTTTCACACCAGGACTACTCAAGGGATTCATAAACAAAGAGAGTCTTGCTGGATTGACACAGAGCCTGCCTGTGTTCTCAAAGCCCTTTCTATCCACAGCCATCCCAATTCTTACTTCAGTGTATTGCCCCTGAGTTCAAAACCTTTGGTAACCAAACAAAATAGAAACCTCCTTGAATGATTACTTATGGCACCATAAAGCCTTCTGGTCCTTCCTATATTACACACATTTCTGTTAAGAGTGAAGCATCGTGTTAAAATGGAATATTCAGTTACATGAAGAGGGTGGTGAAAGTGATAACAATGTTCCTTTTACCATCTTGGCTCTATTACTTCCAGACTAATGTTAAAAATTACAACTCTGTTGGAGGGAGGTGATGGAAGAGTTCATGAGAACAAAGAGTAGGTAAAATAGTTTTAATACACTGACTTTTGCCATGTATGTAGGTATAGATGATTCTGTTAGGCTATCCTCAATATCTATGCCTAAAACATAACAGGAAAAAATACTTTTGAATAATCAGAAGAGTATACATTAGTGACTCCGTGTTTTTTAACGCACCTGAAATGTTTTTCTGGGACTACCAACCTTCCCAAAATAAGTTGAATAAAAATCCACAAATAAATAATGTTCATAATTTCTTTCTGATTTGGGGCATGCTCTTTAATAAAGCAGTTAAAAAAGCACATTATAAAACCATATTATTGCCCTCATCAGGTGGTTCAGTTGGTTGGAGCATAATCCTGTATACCAAACGGTTTGATCCCCATTTAAGGCACATACCTGGGTTACAGGGCCCTTTGGTTGGGGTGTGCACAGGAGGCAACTGATTGATATTTCTTTCTCACATCAATGCTTTTCTTTCTTTCCTTCTTCTCTCTCTAAAATCAATAAACATATCCTTGGGTGAGGATTTTAAAAGGACATACTATTAAACATCTATTCTAGTTCAAGTTAATTCCAATCTAATTGTATTTATGAAACACTTAATGCTTTACATCTATGTTAACATGAATAAAATATAATTATATGCTTGTTCTAGACCACTGAGTTTTAACACTAGGTAACATTCTCTTTCTTTAAATACCAGGAAAATTGTATCCTCAGGTCTAGAAAATAATGGCATGACTTATGGTATTTATATTTGGCTCTTATTTAATTATTCCCCAGAGCAGAAAACCAACAATCAGTACATGCGCACCCACACATGTGCCAAAACAATGCCATGCTTTTTAAATCACATATCTCACTTCAAAAATAATTCACAATTTTAGCTAAATAGTACACTCCATTGTTATATATTAATAAGAAACAACATCTCAATTCACTTTCTTGTTTACATAATATATTATAAAGTGAATAAATTAATTATATCTACATCATTTAAATATCTACAATATGCATTCTGAAATTTACTTCTCAGTAGTTTCAGAAGTATTTAATATTTATTTAATATTAAATTCAAATTAAATTCAAGAAATACAATGAGACTTTTGACTCCTATATTACCACTTATTTGAATTAAGAATTAAAGTGAATTATTTTTGTCAGAAAATAAGTCTTATTTTGCTGATAGATTTAACAAAGGGCATTGGCTTCGTCAATATAGGGAGGGTCTATTTAAAAATTAAGTGAGGTAAATCTGCAGTTTCGAATGTTTTGTTAAAACTATATTTTAAAATCTAGTAAGATAGCCCTGGCCAGGTAACTCGGTTGGAGCATCCTCCCACACACCAGAAGGCCGCCTCCTCAGTTCCAGTCCAGACACATTTGTAGGCTTGCAGGTCTGATTGCCAGCTGTGGTGCATGCAGGAGGCACCCTAATCCACGTTTCTCTCACATTGTTGTTTCTCTTTCTCTCTCTCTCTCTCTCCACCTCTCTAAAATCAGTGAACATATCCTCACGTGAGGATTTAAAAATTTTTTACATTTATTGTTGTTCCATTACAGTTGTCTCACCTTTCCCCCCTTGCTAATTGTAAGATTAAAATTTTTTAACATAGTAAGATAAATATTTCATCAGTGATAAAATTAAAAATCTTTCTATTGTTCCTCAATCACAGACACTGCTGATGTCTCACTGCATATCCTAAATGACCCACATGGAACCTACTAGTCTTAAGGGCCCAAGTCTTTCTGCTTCTCTACCTAAGAAGGGCTCTCTCTGGTACTTGGCCATAGACAGGAACAAGCAATGAAAGTACATAAATTCCCAACTTCCCTGTCCTTTGGTGGGACATTTCTGAGGTGCATTTCGCCTGATATTCAGGAAATCCCCATGGAGACAGAGTTTGTGGGTCCAACTCTCAAACTTCTTGAACATGAGACTTATCTTAGAGTTTACTTTTGGGAGAACTCAAACTAAGATACCAATCTGATCTACATAAGGAGCTTAAGTAAAAGAGCATCAGGTATAACTAAGAGTATTTGGTAAGTCTAGGTATATCTTCCATAACTTGAGACTTAATAGCTCTCAAAGTTGGGAAACAGATGTCTTGCATGTCATGTGGTTTTCACCTTTTACCAGTTTGAAGAACTTAATGGAATTTTTAGCAGAGAGACCTCTAAAAATAATTTTTGATGATATGTTCCGAGGTGGTGTTTGGCGTGTAATTTGGATGGGATTGAAAGAATTGGATAAAATTGTTACAAAAAACAAACTTTTGTTTCCATTTATTTATTACCATAAATAAGTCTTCTCAGCAGTTACTGCTATTAAAAATGTGAGGGGCAAGAATAAAATCAATGCAGAAATCTGTGCTGTTCTAGCGTTAAGCCATTCATTGATGGACACATGAACTCATTAAGAGAGAAGTGCCATTCATATCACTTCAAGAGAAGCATTTTCAATTATATTTGATTTTTCCATTTAATAAGTTACAAAATACTAGTTATTTCATAATAGTTTTGTTGTCTTGATCCATCACGTAACAATAACAATTGCAACAACTCCGTCTAAGAGAAGGCTTAAACATATTTTTATGATCTCAGGAAAGAAGATATTTTAAAATTTCAATTTTCATCCACAATTTTTCCAAAAAAGGTATAACAGGGTGGTCAAAAGAGGGACTTTCTGGCATGAAAATATATTACACAAAGATAAAATTCTGTGGGAGAATTGGAATGGAAAAAAGAAAAAAAGATTTAGATTTTTCACAGGAAATTATTCACATAATTTCTGATGGCTTATGATTATTGAATCAATTATGGTATTTAGATTCCTTTTAATGCACTTAAAAGAGTAAACATTTTATTTTAAAGTGTCAGTATTTACAAAACACCAGTTTATCTTTTAGAACTGATTTAACCCATGTTTTAAATTGTTAAATGTCTATGTGAAACTGTGTGAGAGGGACATAGCTTTTCCAGATTCTTTTAAGGGTTACACAAGAAAAAAAAAATTTGTTGACTTACAGGTTGAACTGTGTCCACCCAAAATTTATGTGTCTGAAGTCCTAACCCCATTACACCAGTATGTGACCTTGTTTGGTGATAGACTTGTTATAAAGCTAATCAAGTTAAAATGAGGTTATTGGGGTAGGCCCTAGAAGTGTCCTTAAGAAAAGAGGAATTTGGAAACAGAGACAAGACAAGGAAAGACAATATGAAGAAACACAGGTCAAATGGGGAAAGTCAATGTCCGTGCTGCCTGTCACTGCCAGAACGAATAAGTAGAGACAAGGATTGAACCTGTATGGGCGCTTTATTCAGATGGCCAGTGATCTCAGGAGACTGCGGTTTATGTACCCTAAAGACCATTTTATATCTCATCTCAAGCTGACATTTTTTACAAGGAGAAGAAGAGGGTAAGTAAGATGTTTGGAATTCAGGGAAAAGGTTAATCAGATAAAAGCTGCAGCCCAGAGATTTCCCTAGCATCCTTTCATTCACTGACCTGAGATTCTTTATCTGTCCCCAGCAGCCTCTCCCTGGAGCGCAGTCACTCAGATACCACCATGATTGCTTGCAGTCCTCCTGAGCACAGAGGTCAAATTGCTCCTGGGTATCCAGGAGTCACGGTAGGTTCAGTCATACATTCCATGCCCTGGAAAAATACCTTTCTATATGCATTAATTACTAAGCCTATTAACTATAACTCAAAGCTAAACAATTTTAGCTTCTTGAGTTTCCCCATCACAGGAAGAAGATGGAAATCTACGAGCCAAGGAAAGGGACATGGAACAGATCCTCCCTCACAGTCCTCAAAGGGAACCAACCTTGTGGACACCTTGATCTCAGACTTCTAGCTTCCAGAGCTGTGAGAAATAAATTACTGTTCTTTAAGCTATCCAGCCTGTGGTACTTTCTCACAGCAGTCCTAGCAACTAACAAAGGCCATTCTCCTGGAAAAACTCTCACACCATAGACAAGGAGGCAAAGGGACATTCATTGTTTCATTCTAATTAACTAACTAATTAACTAAAATGTAGTATTCCAGGCATTCCCTGTTGAGTGCTGAGGATGGGTTCCTGGAAATGGGAAGGTCCTTCTAGCATAATCCCTTTGGAGACCAGATCCTGGCATCCAAATTTAGAAAATGGTATTCCTTTCTTTTCAAATGCCCTGAGGTCACCTGTGACATGTGCCAGAGTTTTCTTTGGTTTTTGTCCAAGCAATCATTTGTCAGTGTTTGAGGTTACAGTGATACTTTTGACACACTTCATAATATTTAAGACTTCTACCATCTACTAAATTCCAGGCTTGTTTTTACCCTCCACTATATTCTTAAATGTGCCCCTTTTCCCACATATGTAAAACCTGGCTCTTAAAATCCAACATGATTCTCTTTCTTTGTTTCATTGTAGCATGTCCAGTTCTATTTCCTCATATATTGGGGGACAAAATGGCAGAATCTAAAATAAATGACAGAATCCAGGAAAGAGAATACATGGATTGATGTGATAAATGCCAGAATGGATAGACAGAGAGGTAAGTGATAAAGTGAGAGTAGTAAAAAGCCATTGGAGAGTCTATGTTGGGGGGTGGTATACGAAGTCTGTCCGGGAAGTATCCATCCATGAAAATAGAGACCTTTATTGAAGAAGCTACAAGATACAAAAAACATTTTGCATAAGACAATGATGCCTCAGACCCCTTCAAATTAGACACCTTGGGATCTCACACAGTTCTCCCAATCTCCTTTAGCTGCCCCATTGTATTTTCCTGAATCCCATTGACAGTGTGAAATATCTTCCCTTTCAAAGGTGATTTCAGTTTTGGGAAAAGCCAGAAGTCACAGGGTACCAAATCTGGGCTGTAGGGGGACTGAGTCACCTGGGTGATTTGATGTTTCACCAAAAAACTCTGCATGAGATGTGATGCATGAGTGGGTATATTGTCATTGCCCATAGCTGTGGCCTTCTCATCATCCAAATTGTTTCATGGAGGAATGTTCAAGCTTAATGCAAATTTGATGCAGATTAGTTGCTGTACTTGATCAGTCATTTTGAATGTGATGGCCACACAGTGCACATGCTCACTGAATGGCATCTCCCACCCCCACTGACTGGTACAGTACAGTACAGTGAAGTCATCACTGTTCACACATGGGCATTCCAGTCCACTCTCCTTGGCTGCCAGGTTGCATCGATGTTGTGCAAACCGTTCTTGTTATATTAACAATGGTTGGACTTTTCCTGGATAGACCCATAAGGCATTATTATAAAAATTTAAACTTAAAATTGGCTATATATTTTAAAATTCTCATAATAAAATGTGGGCAAAAAAATGAAGAAATAAATTGCAGAGCAGCTATAATGCAAACAGTACACACTGCAGAACACATCCAACTCAGGTGACCAAGGTCAACACCACTACGATGTCATACTGAAAACAGGTGTCCTCGATATGATGAGATGAGAATGCCACTTTATCTGTGTCATTTTTCCTCCCATAAAACAGATAATCCCAGTCTGACCACAGGGAAAAATCAGCCAAATCCCAATTAGGGGACCATCTACAAAAGAACTGGCCAGCAAACCTTTTGTTTGTTAAAGCCATCAAAAACAAGAAAAGTGTGAGAAACCTTCACAGCTAAGAGGAGCCTAAGGGGACATGCTGACTAAATACAATGTAGCATCCTGGACAGGATCCTGGAACAGAAAGATATTAGGTAAAAACTAAGAAATCTGAATGAAATCTGATTGTAGTTAATAGTACTGTATCAATATTGATTCATTAATTTTAACATACTTATACCATACTAGTAAGATGTTAATGATAGGAGAAACTGGGTATAGAATATAGGGGAACTTTGTTTTCTCTTCACAGTTTTTTTTTTATGTAAATCTAAAACTGTTCTAAAATAAATTTATTTTAAAAACAGAGCCATTAATTACCTATGGTAATTAATGTTACTTTATAATTTTATTGCAGGTGCCATTAGATATATAACCCTCAAAATGCACTTTATGTTCTTTATCTGTGTGCTGCCATAAAATAAATGCTTTTATTTTCTGTGTTGACCACTTTAGTACAAACTAAAAGCAAGGCCAAGGCTTAAAAGTTTTGTGTGGAATTAAAGTATCTAATCAATTCAACTGGTATGCTCAAAGTTTGTGGGTTGCTTTTTGTTTTTGGGAGGTTTTTTTTGAAGATGAAGATGCAAAATGGTGCAGTAGGATGATGTAGAACAAATTAAAATGGAAATGATAGTATTTCCCCCAATTTGAATTGGCAATATGTTATACAGATGCAAACATGTTGATATAAAAATATTTTATGACAACTGTAAGTATAGTCTTATTCACTTCTCTTGTAATAGGCAGGTACAAGAGTTTAGTAAATGTATTATCTTTAATACTTTTGCTAAAACACCCATTATTGCATTCTAAAGCGACAAAAATAGCCATGGAGAGAATGTCCTTCGGGGAGTCAGTCTCCTTGTCCTTTCCTTCTTTTGGGCTCTGTTCTGCTTGCTTCTCAACCTGGTGTCAAGCCTTTCTCTGGCTCCCAGAATCTCAGGCTGTTTGTTCACTGGGCCATTTTTCTTGGCTGTTTAACTGTTGCTTATTTCTTTAAGGCTTTAGTTGGCCAAAAATAAAAGTTTAGTTCCAAAGCTTTATGGGTTTTAAAAATGATGTTTTATATTTATACTAAAAATTGCAAAGTATTTCCACATGTGGAATCTCATTTGATTGTCACAGAAATCTTGAGATATACCTTTCTTAGCCAAGGAAACCAGGACATCAAGGGTAAGCTTAAGGGCAGCCCTGACTCCTGATGTTGGTTGCTCTTCCACTTCTTGGCTGTACAGCATCAGATTACTGTTGTGCCATTTAGAGAATTCTGCATCCTATGAGGCATACATTTTTCCAGACTCTATTTTAATTACAACATAGAAACATGACCCAGAACCCACCTATGAAATATCTCTGGCCTCTGACTTGAACCAGAAGTTAGAGGAGGCCATTCTGGAATAGAGAAGGTACAGCTACATCTAAAGTTTCAGGAGCAGCAATGACAGCTGTTCCAAGCAGAAGCATCGCTAGTACAAACTCCCTGCTGCTGGTAGTGCAAGAGCCAACATTTAGTGCCCAGCAGTGAACTGCTTGTCAGATAGTTCGGGGCACTGTTCCTTGTTGTACAGCCTCCAGGTGTAGTAACACTCTGGGAGATTATCTGAGCTACTGATACTCCATCTCACTGCTCCACCTTTTTAAAAAAATTAACAAAGTGTAATTGACATTCAGTGAAATTAAAATATTTAAAGTATATAATTTGATAATTTTTGACATATATGTCTATATGCAAAACTATCACCACAATCATGTTAGTGATCACATCCATCACTCCAAGAGACTTTTAATGCTCCTTTGTCATCTTTCTTTCCCACTTATTCTCACTCGCTCCTTCCCTAGGCAACAACTGAGCTGTTTTCTGTCATTACAGATTAGTTTGCACTTTTCCAGAAATTTTATGTAAATAGAATCATAACAAAAAGTGTACATTTTTGTCTGTTTTTTTTTTTACCAAACATAATTATTTCAAGATCCAGCTTGTTGGAAGTATCAATAGTTAATTCCTTTTTATTGCTAGGAAGTATTACATTATATAAATAGACTACAATTTATATATTTGTCTACTGATGGGCATTTGGGTTGTTTCCAGGTTTTGGCTTTTACAAATAAAGCTGCTATGAAGATTCGTTTATAAGTCTCTGTATGGATATATGCTTTTTTATTTCTTCCAAGCAAACACCTAGAGTGGAACGACTGGATAACATGGTAGGTAACATTTAACCAAAGAAACTGCCCAGAATTCCCCAGAGCAGTTGTACCATCTTACATTTCCACCAGCAATATTAGAGTTCTAGTTCCTTCACGTTCTCTGAAACCTTTAGTTTGTCCAGTCTTCTTAAACAGTAGCCTTTTTAATAGGTATTAAGTGATATCTCATTGTGGTTTAAATTGTATTTCCCTAATAACTAATGTTGAGTATATTTCATGTCCTTATTTTGCTATTCATAAATATTCTTTGCTAAAGTCTCTGTTCAGATCTTTTGCTGATTTTTAATTGGGTTGGGTTGTGTGCTTTCTTTTACTGAGTTTTGAGAGCTCTTTACATATTCAGGGTACAAATATTTCCACATTTTCTCCCAGTCTTTGATTTGCCATTTTATTCTTTTAATGCCTTTTATTTATTTTTCAATCCTCACTTGAGAGTATGTTTATTGATTTTAGAGAGAGAGGGAGAGATAGAGAGAGAGAAAGATTGATGTGAGAGAGAAACATGGATTCATTGCCTCCCATATGTGCCCAGACCAAGAATCGAAACTGCAGCCTACATATTTTTCCTGACCAGGAATTGAACCTACAATTTTTTGGTGTGCAGGGCAATGCTCCAAACAACTGAACCATCCAGCCAGGACTTAATGTCTTTTAAAAGGCAGTTTTCAATTTTGATGAAGCCCACTTATATTTTTTCTATTATGAATTGTATTTAGAATCACATTAAAGAAATCTTTGCCTAACTCAAGGTCTCAAAGATTTTCTCCTATATTTTCTTCTAAAGCTTCTATAATCTTATGTTTTATACTTAGCTCTATGATTTATGAGTTAATCTTTGTATATGGTGTGAGTTATGGACTGCATTTCTTATGTGTGCACGTGTTCATGTATTGGGGTATTTAATTATTCCAGTACTGTTTGTTGAAAATTCTTTCTTTTTTGTACCTTCATTGTCAATCAAGTGTCTAAATACGTGTGGGTCTATTTCTGGACTCTGTTCTGTTCTGTTGGCATTTTTATCGATCTTAGTGCCAATTTTTATTACTGTAGTTTTAAAACAAGTAAAGAACTTTCATTTTTACTTACACAGGTATTCACTACCATAAATTTCCCTTCGGGTACTACTTTAGTGGCATCTACAAATTTTGATAAGTTGTGTTTTCATTTTCATACAGTTTAACAAAATTTCTAATTTCTCTTTTGATTTTTTTAATTTGGCTCATAAGTTACTTAGAAGTATTGTTTTTTTTTTAATTTTTTAAAGATTTTATTTATTTATTTTTAGAGATGGAAGGGAGGGAGAGGGAGAGAGAGAGAGAGAGAAACATCAGTGTGTGGTTGCTGGGGTACATGGCCTGCAACCTAGGCATGTGCCCTGACTGGGAATCGAACCTGCGATGCCTGGTTCGCAGCCTGCGCTCAATCCACTGAGCTACACCAGCCAGGGCAGAAGTATTGTTTTATTTCTAAATATTTGGGTACCTTCTAGATACCTTCTTTTTTAAATAATTAATTATTATTGTATTTTTTCTATTACCATTTATTCCCCTTATGCCCTCTCCCTTATGCCCTCTCCCACTTCCACCCTTGTCTCATAATCACCACACTGTTGTCTATGTCCATGAGTTCTTTTTCTTTTGGAAGGACAGATATTTTGTTGTTCATTCCCAAATTAATTCTGTTAAGGTCAAGTAACATACTTTGTATTACTTGAATTCTTTATAATTTATTAGCATGTATTTTATACTCCAGAATATTGTCAAATATTGTCTACCTTGGTATTTATTCTGCATACATTTTAAAAAATTGTATATTCTATTGTTGTGTGGTGTGTTCTTTCAATGTTAATTATGGATTGGCAGTAGTTTTCTGAATTTCTATACCCTTACAGATTATCTGTCTTCTTGTTTTACCAAATATTGAGAGGTAGATATTGAAATCTGCAACTAAAAATGTAGATTTGTCTATCTCTTTTTGCTTATGTACTTTGAAGCTTTTGTTATTATATACATAAAAATTCTGGATTATCATGTCTTGATAAACTGGAAAATGTTTTCAGTTTATTACTCATTTTTATTATAAAAGAACCTTTTGTCATTTGTAATATTCTTTACTTTGAAATCTGTTTTAATATTAATATTGTCACTCCAGCTTTCTTTTTAATTAGTGTTAGCATGGTATATCTCCTTCCATGCTTTTATTTTTAATCTATTTGTATTATTATATTTTATGTGGGTTTCTTGTAGGCAGCATATAATTGAACAATTTCTCTTTTTTAAATTGAAGCATTTAGGCAGTTAATGTGGTAATTATATGGTTAGGTTTAAAGAAACCATCTTGCCATTTGTTTTTCTATCTGTCCTTTGTTACACAGTTCCTCTTCTTCTGTGTTCTTTTGAATTAACTGAACATCTTTACGATTCCACTTTATCTGTTTTGTTGACTTCCTAGCTAGATCTCTTTGTTTTGTTATTTTAGCATTGCTTTAGCATTTGCAGTTTATACTATACACCTTTTACTTATCACAGTCTACTTCTTAGTAATTTAGTCTAAGGCTAATTTCTTCCCCACTATTGAGGTAAGAGTCCTTCTAAGGCATCTACTCAGTGGCCCAGTAAACTTTTCAGGTGCTCATTCTCTGGTCTCAGGTAGTTTCCTTATCCAGGAGTGCTGTTCAGTACTCACCTGAACACTCATGGGGACCCTTATGCATATCTCCAGAATTATCCTTCTATGTAGCTCTGTCCCCTCTGGTACTTCATCCGGAAAAATCTACTTACCTTGAACTCCCTGGAGACTCTTCTTCCTCAACTCAGGGTGTCTCACAGGCTCCTTCAGGGTTCACCATTCTGTACTGCAACCTAGAAATTCAAGGCAGCAAGCTTGGCCATTTGTAAAGCTTGTTTCATATTTTCTTTGTGTTGTCTCTTAGATATAATTGTCCTTTACTGCTTAATGTCCAAAGTCTTAAAATCTATTGCTTCAATATTTTGTCTAGTTACTTAGTTGTTTCAGGTAGGAAGGGAAATCTGGTCCCTATTATTTCATTTTGGTGGAAGTAGAACTTCTATCTGCCAACACCCTTGTTATCAATTCCCTTCAACTTAACTGAGACAGAGTAAATATCAATTATTTACAAATAGGAGCTCTAACATTTACACAACTACCTTTCCCTTATCTCATATACTCCATCTCCTAGTTCTATCAGTTTTATCATTTAAACATCATTTTAATAATGATAATAATGTAAGTTTATATGTGTGGTTATGTATATATGTACATATGCATACACATGTCTGTAGTATGTTTGGTTATTATGTATCAGATACTTTTCTAATTATTTTATTTCTATTAACTAATTCAATCCTTTCAACAACCTCATAATGTAGGAAGCATTACTATGAACCATTTTACAGATGAGGAAACTGAGGCACAGAGAAGTAAAATCAGTTTTCAAGTTCATAGAGCCTAGTGATTGAAAACTAGCAGTCTGAACCAGATCTGATAGAAGCACCACCACCTCTCCTTACTTCCTTATGCCTCCACGTTACCACCCGAGTTCAAACTATTGTCATCTCTTGTCTGAACTACCTTGTAGCTAGTATGCCTACTTCCAAACTATGGTTTTCATCATAGTTAAACTGATCTTTCAAACCCCAAAGCTGGTTATATTATTGTAGAGCTAAAGACATATTAGTGGTTTTGCCCTGCTCTTAGGATGAGACAAAACTCTTTAAAATGCCTGAGTGCTTCCCGACATCTTACCTTTTCCAACTCCCACTCCTTTTCCTGACAGCAAGCTACAGTGGTCTCTTTTTTTCTTTTTAGAAATCTCATTCTACCAAAGGATCTTGTTCACACAATTCCCCCACCTAGAACACTATTCTTTACCCCTTTGGGTCAATTCGTCCCTTAACTATTTTGACTCAACATAAGATGTCCAGTGCCTGGCATAGAGTTGAGCACAGAGAAGAAACTCCACAGTCATCAAAAATGAATGAATGAATGAAATTAAGATCTTTGACTCCATGACACAGTAATAAGTAAGGAAACATTTTGACTGCTGTCAGTTTCCATATTCATTTTGGAGATGTTAGTAATGGTAACCAACCTGTAAATCTCCTGAAGAGTCGGTCTGTCTATGCCCATTGATTGGTTACCAATACATTTGGTCTAAGGAGCCATAATACTGTGAAGATTTTTATGGGTGACTCTAGTCTTCAGGAATTTTGGTTGATTTAGTAATAGGTCTATGCATTAGCTTTTGGACATTTAGCTGTGTTCCTTGTGAATTAATAATGACTAATGATAATTACTAGTGATAAGGATTTAGAATTGACATCCTCAGGTTCCTAGCTTTTTTAAACAGCACATTCAACATTACAATACTTCAAGTACATGTGCCTTAAATAATATTTTGTGAGAACTCAGAAGGTGAACCATAGTATTATATTAGTTGCATTAAGAACTGATTTTATGCCTCCAGCCATGGAGCCAGAAGCAGATTCTTTTTCCTGTAGACGAATGTGCTCATGAACCAGTAGTATAAGAATTCCAGCTCCCGAACTTTCAAGACGTGGTACTTAAAAGGGGGAGGCATGCAAAACTGAACTTAAGCATGAGAAAACATCAGATAAGCCCAAATTGAGAGACAGGTCTAAAAGTGTCAAGATCATGAAAGACAAAAGACACAGAGGATCTGTCCAAGATTGGAGACATGACTACTAAATGCACTTGTGGGATGCTGGCTTGGATCCCAGAACACAGAAAAAGCATTAAGGTAACAACTGGAAAGGTTTGAATACGGTCTGTCAATTAATTAAAGGTATTACATATACAGTATTTATTTTCTTGGCCTTGATCATTGTATTATGAATACATTTCTGGGAGCTAGAAGTATATGAAAACTTTTGGGATTATTTTACAACTTGGTTATAAGACTGAAATTATTTCATAATAAATGTTTAAAACATCCCTAAAATAAATTAATAGACAAACACAAAACATAAACAGATGAATACATAAAAGGAGAGGGAGGTAATTTCTATGCAAAGAAAGTGGTATTTAAAATTTCTAGCAAGGCTGGTTCAAAGCATAAAAATGAGATGAATGGAAAAACAGAATGGATCCTGTTGAGCCTCTGGTTCCTCAAGAGAATGCAGTTCTTCTTTTTATATAATCTTAATAGAAGAAGAACAGAACCACTGCCACTGGTCTCAGCAGATACAACAGTGGTAACACAGAACAATCACCAGCTCTGCAGATGGGGTCCAGAAGCCTTAATTATTATGGATTATACTACTACCATTGAGTATAGGCCTAACAAAACAGAGGGTCTTTATGACTTTGATTAAATTTAGTTTAAATCCTAGCTCTAGAAATCATATACCTCTCTCTATATACACACCTCTCACAGACTTAGACTTTCTTCCCCTTTCCTCCTTCTTCCCAATAATCAGCAATTCCCCTAAGGCAGCAGAAGACAGTAGCCTGGACCTGACTAATGGTCACAGGGTCCAGACCTCTGGCAGGTTAAAGGTAACATCTTGACCCTAATTTTACTTCAGTTCCTGAGCCCTAAGGTGGAATAATATCCCTCCACCCACTACTACTTTCCCATGAGACCAGACAGAGGGCATCTCGAAAAGATCTCAGAACTGTCCTCAAGACCAGAAGATATTATTCATTACCCTTACCTCACCTCCAACCAATCAGCTCTCAGCATGACCCCAAACCCCTAATCCACAGTGTTCTGTGGTTTTGCCTTGTATAATCTGCAACCTACAAGTCATTAAGGAATTTTTGCTCGTAAGCATTAGCTTCCAGTTCTTCTAGGTGGCACCATTCATAAAAAAAAATAATAATAAAATAAAATAAAATGTAAAATAAAATAAAATAATAAAATAAACAGTCAATATTTCCCTGCAGCAATTCTTGGTGTTCAGTGTTTGTCTCCGCCAGCACTGGGTGGATGGATTCCTTCTGTTCTATAACACTAAGTCTAAGCCAAAGTAACCAGAGAGCAGAGCTACTCTACCCAAATACAAGTAAACCAACAGTCCTTTTTAAATGGACACCTAAAAACCAGTCACATGTTTGTATTTCAAATATAGCATTGGTGCCCAACTCAAACCTCTGTGCTGTAATCAAGCTGTTTGTCCATACCTATAGCTGCAAACAGAAAAACTGGTGACCAGAAAAATAAAGTCTTTTTTCAAAGTAGTATCAACAAAAAAAGCAAATTGTCCCAAAGACACCCTCTCTTTAAAGCAATTCTGGTCCATGTTGTGCATGAGGAACTCTGGTCTCAAAGGATACTGACCTGCTAAAGATGAAAGGAGATGATTTAAGTGATTTAAGCCTAAATCCAAGACACTATTGGGAAGAATGACTCCTCTCATCCTCCCAGGCCTCAGTTTTCATTCTTTATATATTTGGTAAAAGTAGGTGGCTGAGCTAAGTCATTCCCAATGTCTCTTTTAACTTTGATAGCCTATCATTTAATGAAAGAATATATATGCAGACAAAAGAATGTAGACTAAAACCAATTGCCAACATTACCATTACAACCAGAGGCTTGCCATTGCTGAATGAGAGGTACTGCTCTCGATAAGAAAAATAACCTGCTATGCCTCCACCTGTGCATTCTGGAAACTATGGCTCTTAACTTATCCTTTTACTTGTGCATTTTTATATGCAAGTCCTCTTCCTTTGGCATTTATGCATCTTTACATTTCTTCTCTTCTACCACAAAGCAAATGACAGATGAAATGAAACAAACAAATGAAAACCTTCCTTCATAGCTCTCTCTACCCCTTCACAGCCAAAATTCTAGGAAAATTATATATACTTTGCTATATCCATTGTCTTCCTTTTCCCTGGCTCCTTAATCTACTCTGCCATGCTATGGGAGGGAGAGAGACATTCAATAAGGCCACTAATAACCTCTAAATCATGAAACCCAAGGGTTATTTTCAGTTCTAATTTACCTAGATTTCTCAGACCATTGATTACTACTGTGAGTCACTCTCTCCCATACTTTCTGTTCTCAGTTTTGCTGCTACTATCAACATTGGGCTTTTCTTCTACTTCTCTGGCAACTCTGCCTCAATATCTTCTGCCTACTTATCCTTGTCTGCACAGCCTATTAAATTATGGAATGTCTGAAGCCTAAATCCTAGGATCTCAATTCTTCTATTTGTTATTCTTTCCCTAAGCAACCTCCTCCATCATTAAATATTATGATTTATATGTTCTGAACTACCACATACTTAACTGTCAATTCAATAACTCCACTTTGCTATCTCAAAAGCACCCCAAATTCAACACATACAAAAGTAACTCACTCACCACCCCCAAATCCCTGCACACATGTCCTATTCTAACCCCACTGCAGGGCTCACCACCATGCTGGCAGTTGTGCCATCTGGAACCGCGAGGTTTGCTGATGGTTTGCTCTCCTTCATCTCATGTCCAACCCAGGGAAATACTTCTCATCTCGCTGCCTAAACATGTCTTATCTCCACTCATTTTTCTCCATTTCTACCACTGCACGCCTGGTTAGAATAAATGACTGCAATTTCATGAATGACTGCAGAAAACTTCCTAATTGGTCTCTCATCACTTTCCCTGCACCCACCATTTTACCATTTCTGCTCTTCAGTCTGTCTTCTAGACTGCATTCAAAGTGCCTTCCTTTTTTAATTTTTTGTTTTTAAAATAATTGTAGATTCAAATGAAGTTACAAAGATAGTACAGAGAAGATCCATGTATTATGCACTCTGTTTCTTCAATGGTTATATTTTGCATAGTTATGGTACAGTATCAAACCAGAAATTTGACATTGATACAATATGGGTATAGCTCTGAGTCACCTACTCATAGGAATAGGCTGATGTTACCACCGGTGCAACAACCAAGATAGTGTTCCATCACTGCAGAGATCTCCCTACCACTTTCTACTGACTGCCTCCACCATCTCTGACGCCTGCAAACTCCAATCTGTTTTCCATCTCCATAATTTTGTCTTCTCCGTAATACTACATACATAAAAATCAGAGAGTATGTTCCTTTTTTGAGATTGACTCTGTTCACTCAACACAATGCTTTGAGATCCACCTAAATTGTTGTGTATATCAATGGTTTGTTCCTTCTTATTGCTGAGTAGTACCCATGCTGTGCATGAATGAATTCATATAATTCATTTTGGTTGTTTCCAGTTTCTGGCTGTTACAAATAAGGCTGCATTAACACTTGTGTACAGGTGTTAATGTGGACTAAACTTTCATTTCTTTGAAAAGTTCAGGAATGCAATTACTGGGTCGTATGGTGCATGTATATTTGGTTTTATAAGGAACTACCAAGCCATTTTTCAAAGTGGTTATATGTACCATTACATTCCTAGCAGCAGCATATGAGAGGTCCACATTCCCACATGCCTGCCAGCCTTTGGTACCTTCACCGTTTTTTATGTTAGCTATTTTAATGGGTGTGTAGTGATATCTCATCTTGGTCTTCATTTGCATTTCCCTCATGGTTAGTGATGTTGAATATTTTTTAATGTGCTTATTTGCCCTCCACATGTCTTTCTTGGTGCAATGCCTCTTCATATCTTTTGTCCATTTTCTAATTGGATCGTTTGTTATTGTTGTTTTTTGAAGTTTCACTTTAAGAATTCTTTATATATTCTAGATCTCAGTCCCTTATCATATATATGACTTGCAAATGTTTTCTCCCAGTCTGTAGCTTGTCTTTTAATCCTTCTAACAGAGCTTTTTGCAGAGCTAAAGTTCTTGATTTTGATGGAGTCAATTCATCAATTTTTTTTCTTTTGTATGTCATTCTTTTAGTGTCATGTTTAAGAACTCTGCACCAAGCTCTAGGTCTCAAAGATTTTCTCCTATATCATCTTCTAAAAACTTTATAGTTTTATGTCTTACCTTTAAATTTATGATGCATTTTAAATTAATTGTTACATATTGTTTAGGTCAAAGTTTATTGTTTAGCTTGTGGATATCCAACACCTGTTTAAAAAAAAAAAAAACACTAAAAGCCCATCCTTTCTCCATTGAATTGATTTTACAGCTTTGTCAAATGTCAGTTGGTGTACTTGTGTAGAGCATATTTCTGAGTCTCTAATCGATTCCACTGATCCTCCACTAATATAACTGGTTTTGATAATTGTAGCTATATAGTTAGTCTTGAAACTAGGTAAAGTGGATGCTTCCACTTTATTTATTTCTTTTTAGAATTGCTTTAGCTATTATAATTCCTTTGCCTTTCTATTAGTATTTTAGACTAATTTCATCTATATCACCAAAAAATCTTGCTCAGATTTTGATAAGAATTTTATTAAATCTGTGTATCACTTGACATGTTTACTATGTTGAGTCTTCCAAGTTATGAACATAGAATACTTCTCCATTTATTCAGGTATTTTCTTATTTCTTTCACCACCATTGGGAAGTTTTTAAGAATATAAGTCTTGTAAATATCTTGTTAGATTTACACTTATGTATTTTATTCATTAGTAATTATAAATAGTATTTTTTTAATCCTCATCCAAAGGATATGTTAGAGAGGATGGGAGAGAAACAGTGAAGTGAGAGGAACATTGATTGGTTGTGGTTGCCTCCTGTACATGCCCTGACCAGGGATTGAATCCACAGCCTAGACATGTGCACTGACCTGGAATCGAACCCAGAACCTGTTGGTGTACAGGATGATGCTCCAGTCAAGTTACCCAGCCAGGGTAGTATTGTATGTTAATTTGTTTCCATGTTGATTGCTAGTATATAGAAGTATCATTGACTTTTGTATGTTAATCTTGTATGCATACTGATCTCACTTAAAAGCTATAGTAGTTATTTTGTTCATTTCTTGGGATTTCTATGTGGAATATCATGTAATCTGCAAATAAGGCCAGTTTTAGATATCTCCCTTTGCAATCCTCTTAGTTACTTTTCTTCCTTACTATACTGGCTAGAACTTTCAGTTTTTTGTTGAATGGCAGTTGTGAGAATGGATATCCTTGCTTATTTTCAAAGCATTCAGTCTTAATGGTGATTAAGTTTGATATTAGTTATTGTTTTTTTATGAACCATTGAAGAAGTTGCCTTCATTCCATTTTGCTGGTAGTTTTTTTTCATGAATGGGTGTTGAATTTTGTCAAGTGCTTATCTTGTGTTGATTGATGTGATCATGTGGTTCTTCTCCTTTAACCTGTTAATATGGTGGTTTACACTGACTGATCTTCAAAAATTGACTCAGGTTTGAATTCTCTGAATAAACCCTGATTGGTCATAGTGTATAATTTTATTTTATTTCATTTAGTGTTAGTACTATATAATAATAATTTTTATTCATATATATTATTTCAAGACAATCTCTTAAAACTTAAATACGACTGTCTAGTTCCTAAGCTTATATCTATCAATTGTTTATAATTACCTGTAAAAAAAAAAACAAAGCCTTTATCTGGCCCAGGCCATGGCAAAATCCACCCTATCTAACCATCTTGTGCTAATTTCTTCCTATTTTCTGGGCTCCAGTCTCTGTTTACAGCTTTCCCACTGTTCTCTCTGCATCTGACACTTACTCCACCTTTTACCAAGTTAATTTCTATACACCCTTCAGTTCTTGGCTTAGAGATACCCTCAATTTGGATCCAACCCCTTTTATTTAACTTCATGCTTTTATATCAATTTCTTCTGCACACAGCATATAGTCACAGAATTGTGTGTGTTATTTTTTAATGTCTTCCTCCCACATGAGACATCAAGTTTCACAGTGGACAGGGACCATGGCAATCTTAGTTTTCATAGTAACCCCCTTACCTCATAAACAAAAGGCATGTAAATACTCGTTGAATAAATGCATCAAAAGCAGTTTCAGTGGAGAGATAGGCAAAGGCATGCAGATCAGGAGAACGTGGGGGCTCAGGGCATTTGCCTGCTTTGAGAATGTGCAGAGTCCTGGGAGACAAAGCTCAAAGGTCAGGGCTCTGATTTCCAGATGGGAGAAGGAGGCTCTGGCTCATACATGAAGGAGAGCCATTGGCTTATGGATGGAGAAAGCACCTGAACTTGCCATCGATTGTTATAAACACTGAATGCTTAACATCTTTTCTCTCATGTTTATTTATGTAAATGGACCTTTAAGTAATAAATGTGTATTTCTCACTTATTTGTATGTATATAAATTGATTTGATCTTAAGGATCAGCTTCGAGAAACAGAAAAAACTAACCAGGCTCCTTGGTAATCTTAGAAAGTTAAGGTCAGCAACTAAATTCCAAAATTTTGCTAAGAATTTTCAAAAGTAAATCTAAGACCTTTTTAAAACTTGTTTTGCTCTTTTATTTAACTGTGTTTGATTCTGATGGAATCCCTTTCCTCATCCTCTATGACTCAACGCCTTCCTGAGGCTGCTCTCATCTTTTGTTCCACTCTGTCTTTTCTGCCTTTCCCACCTCATAATCACAGGCCTTTCCCAAGATTTGGCCCTTGACTTAGCTTCTCCTCACTTTTTTCCTCCACAGTAAACATTTCTTCACCCAGCAACTTTATGGGGATAATTGCCTCTCTGGATGCTCTTAATGATCATGACCTTCAGGGCCACTGGTTAGGGGTCATGTTTCTGCTTTCAGGGCCCTAGGATCTCCCAGCCCTTTAATTTAGAACCCTCACACAGTCCACTCTCCTGAAATATAAGGTTGGATAAAGAATTCCCTGTGCTTTGTAGTATGTGGATGGTAAGATTTTATTACTATTAATTCCCCACAAAATCTTTGTCTTCCAGTAGAAATGGAGATGAATCCCAAACACAGTGAGTAAAATTCAGCTCTACCTCTGAGAATGAACTATTTTAATCTATCTCAAGACTGAGGGTCCTAAGAAATGAGCCATATTTCCCTAAGAAAATAAAACTCAGTTCAAGCCCAGAAGCCTTTATCTTATCATAATCATTAAAAAGATATTGACTACTAATGTAATACAGACATCCATTTCTCCAGTTACACATGACTCCACTGATTCATGGGAATGTGTCTGTCATAATAATAACCACTCTGCAACCTCAAGGTAACATTTCTCATTACCTCCTTGTTCTAAAATTAGCTAAAATAACTGTGTGTGTGTGTGTGTGTGTGTGTGTGTGTGTGTGTGTGTACAACTCAGAAGCTTTTTAAAGGTTCCTATTGCTCTTAGTTGCTCCCTTAAATCTTGCCTCTGTTTTTCTTTCTGAAAATGTACAGGTTAAAAAAAAAGAAAATGCACCAGTTCCCTGTGCACATGTCAACAACTCTGAAATTTACATTTTTAGCCTTGATTTTTCTTGAAACTCTACCTCAAATTTCCACCTGTTTGACAGATCCTCTCATTTGAAAATTAACTGTGAATTCCTTGAAAGCAGGGGAAGTATCAGATTTAATTTCATATCCTCCAGGCCTAGTACAATGTCTAACACAGGGTAGACACTCACAAACATTAAAGAAGTAAATGAATGTTACATGAGATTATGGGATAATGTCTGTGGAAAACAAAGTAACAAGAATAACAACCAATACTTGTATTACTCTTGAAGATATCTTAAGATTGGAATAATGGATTTATGCCTTAAATGTAATCCATCACCATCATAACACGGCTGCAACCTTAGTTACAACTCCTAAAAACTGTAAAACTATTGTAATGACTTTCTTTGGAACACATTATCTTTATTTCTTTGATTCTGTAATCCCCTTCTTCTTCTTGCTAACACTAAATTCCTATTTACTCTTATTTAAATTTTCTTCAAAATCCATCCAAACTCTCCCCCACCTCCTGTACAAAATATCCCCTTGGCCTTCAAGCCAACACATCTCTTTTTGTCCTCCTAATTCATAAAACTCATACTGTAACCTCCTAGTGGAGAATCAAGATGCAACCGTATGTCTAAATTCCGACCTTATCATATTCCATATAAACTTTCTCAACTACTTAACTTTCCTGAACCTTGTTTCCTGTTCTATAAAGAAGAGATACTAATATCAACTTCTTAGGATTTTTTTAAGGGCTACATGAAATAATTATAAAGAACTTAGCTAGTATAGCTTAAGTATTCAATGAAGTGTAGCTATGGTGTTATTAGAGGACACATACTATTTGCCATCTTATTTTGCTGTGGGTTTTTACTGTATAAGTCATAATTCTCTAGGTGGGAGACATTTCTTTGTAATTCTTTAATTACCAAGCATTGTGCCCTACAGAAGGCCTTGGTGATTTATTTAATCATGACTGTTATTGCTGTTATCTTATTATTATACCTTTGGCTTGTATAATGCTTTACAGTTTACAGAGCACTTTGATGTACATTATTTCATTTTATCTTCATAACCATTTAGTGAAACAGGCCAGGAAATATTGTTAGAACCTGTAATTTATTGAATAAGAAATAGACTCAGAGGACTTCCACTTCCATCCAAATTGAATTATCTAGTAATAAACTTGTTCTTCCACTGTAAACAAATGTAAACCTAGACAAAATGTATGAAACAACTGTTTTCAGTTATAAGAGCATAAGCAGTACAACACTGTAAACACTGACAGAACAAAAAGCAAGCAATGTGAGCACTACAATGATTTCTGCGTTCTTCTTGTAGGAAGTCCCTGGGCCTTGACACATGACCAGGAGCCCCAGCTGCACATGGCAGTCTTACAGACAGAGAATAGAGATTTGATTTCAGGGAAGATGAGTGGTCAGAATACATGGGTCAGAGTATTGGCAGAGAGGGAGCCACACAGAGAAAATGATTCCGAAATCTGAATAGGACTATCCGTGAATTTTTGCTGAATATTAAGTTGTATGCATGTAGGGTAGATATCCACAAAGCATGCATAGAGTAACTACCATATATCAGTGATTTTCAACTTTTTTCATCTCATGGGACACATAAACTAATTACTGAAATTCTGCATACTAAAAATATATTTTTTAACAATCTGACCAAAAAAAGGTATAAATTTGATTCATTCACATTGGATGGCTGTTGTTGTGTTGCTGTTGTCATTTTTTTTTTTATTTGACAAAATAAGGGAAAAGAGGTCAGTGCCCCTGACTACATAGCCAGGTAGTGTGTGTTGTAAAAGTCCTTGCAGCACACTGGTTGACAAGCGCTGCCATAGACTGGAACATGAAGAATTCCTAGAGCTCATCGTGGCCGCAGGAACCTTCACATTCCCACCAGCTGGCGCGAAGAAAGCACACTGATCACCAGGGCATCAGTGCTGGCCCCAGAAGAGTGATTCCTCAGAATCAGGGCTAAATTAACCCTAAACTAAAGGCAATACTTGGGTTGCCTTAATAAAACTTAAAAAAAAAATCCTGTAAAAGACCAAGCTGATCCAAAAAATAAATACCTGCCAAAGCAAAATCCAGACTCATTAAAGGAAGAAAAAAGTCCAGCCACTCATCAACATAAAATTCACATCCTCTGTCATTCCATAAATAATTACTAGACATGTGAAGAAGCAGGAAAACATGACAAATAATCAAGGGGAAATTAGTGAATCAAAACAGGCACATAAATGACAAAGATGATGAAATTACCTGACAGATGTTAACACAATTATGATAAATGTACTCAAGAATTTAAAGAAAAATGTGAGTATAATGAGAGAAATAGAAAGTATTTTAAAAAGACCAAATGGAAATTCTAGAGATGAAAATTCCAATATCTAAAAAAATTCTTTATCCTATTTATTTATATATTTATTTTTGTGGTGATAAAATGAGTTATCACTTTATGATACTTGATACATCATTTCTTGATATATATGCGCTTTTTCACAGTGAGGGCCACCTGTGCCTGGAGTCCCTCACCCAACCCTGGCCCAGGGACAGGAGCACTAAGATCCCAGGAACCACTTCCCAAGGCCAACAGGGTAGGGCAAAATGACGAGGCGCCCAGGCCAGTCTCCACCATGATGATGCTGTGGTGTCCTTCACCAGATGGTCACCAGGAACGTCTCAAAGTGCTGGCACTCCTCCTCAAGGATGAAGTTCTCAGGCCCAGCAGTAGGTATTTTCAGCTATCCTCACAGAGAGGCTTCAGTTTGATGCAAAACTCTGAGACATGGCCAGTGACACAGCGACCTGTGGAACATCAGCACTGGTCCCAGCAGCATGGTGGCCTGGATGCTCCAAGTGCTGCACAAGACAGGATGCCACCAGCATGTGCAGCTCAGGACAGGAGGGCATGCTGGCCTTGGTCTCTAGGGTTCCTCGTGTCCACTCTTGTGGGAGTCAGTTATAAGAGAGACTGGTGGTAGGTGGCTGTTGAAGCCACATCACATACTGACCTCTTTGGAAAGTCAGTGGTGAACTCTATGTAAACAATCTGGAAGACTTGGCCAGGCAGGGAGCATGCTTGCTAGACACCTGCTTCTCTACATCCAGGGTCACTAGGGAGCCCCCTCACAGGCCATACTCTGCTCTCGGGCTGGAAGCCTGCAGTGAGGCCTCTGGAACTTTCTCCACACGGTCTGGTTGGGAAAATGCCAGGGTCCTGGGCTGTTTTCAGGAGCACCAGGTACAAGGCATCATCTGGGAAGTAGGAGATGGTGACAGTGTCATGGATGGGGACCCTGAGATAGTGTCCTCCCCATCAATCCAGGCCAGCTTGATATTGTGGGCAGACAGGCTGATCACATCATTGGTGAGTAAATCCTGAGTTAAACATTAGGGAGCTGGTGGGTTCTGCACTGTCTATGAAATGCAGGATTTCATTCCTACGGGTCCCATCTGTACCTTAGCCAACCTAAATACTTCACCTCTTTCTCTACATGGTCACTCAGTAGTCTGTCAAGCTCCACACACTTGGGGGAGGACAACACCACAGTGTGCTGAGAGTGGCTTTTCCTGGGTTTCTTATTTCTATTCTTTAACCTTTTAGGAATACTCACTTAAATGGTGATGGAATTCCAAGCTCCTTGTGCTTCTTGCCCACCTCTTCCATGGCACTGTCAAAATTCAGTAGTTGATTAAGCAAAAATTTGACCTACCAATTGTTAATACATTCTTTATGTCTTGATTTAGTATTTTATCCAAATGGCAAAAAGGAGGACTTTGAGTTTTGTTTTGTTTTGTTTTGATGAGAGATTTTTTTACGGCTCTTATATACAAAGGGCAGTGGATAGCTGTTTGCATGTTTGATAGTTTATAAAGTTAAAAACTCCACATTTTAGGAGTTCTGTACTATTTAGTATTTAATTTTGTTTTAGGTATCAGTTTTAATCTATTTCTGGGTATAAAACTAACACATTTATGTACACAAGCAAGATTTTTGGTAACAATATAAAACAACATTCTTAGATGTAAATATATAAATGATAGATTTCAATGTTTTTATGTTAAATAGTATATAGGGTAGTTAAAAACACATTCTTCTCTAAAATGATTGATGATTTAATAGATATTTGTCACTAAAACTTAATTATCAAATATCTCAAAATTGCTCACAGAAATAGTATGATTTTATGCATTTTTATTTTATTCAACAGGGTTATATGCAGTTTCCTCTTCCCCCGATGTCCCCAACAAACAAGTCTAAAAAACTGAGAAAGGATATTTGATAAAATAATTTAATAAACCAAGTTAGAGAATTCTAAATTATGTCAACATATTATAGTTCTTATTTAAGTTGTTTTTCCCTGACATTAGTAGAAATACTTTTATCTTGTGAAAACATTTAAATATAAGATAACTAAAGATTATTTATTTTCTCTAGAATGTAATTTAGACTCAAATTTTTAATGAAAGTTTTCAAACTTAAAAATGTGCTCATCTTTAAATAAAATATAATACAATATAGACAACAGCTCCTAAATAAAAATTATAAAAATATGAAATTAAAATTATAATAAACTATGTTAAGCAGTACATATTTATGCAACATAGAATAGTGTTTGAATAATTATTTGTAAGAGTTGCACATCATTATACATATTTTTTACTCATTTCAAATCCTGCTAATTCCAAAACATTTTTTCTGGTTCTATTGGCATCATTCACCAAGAATTTATAATATAACTTAATGTTTATGAGTATTCCTTTAGTATTATGCATTATACTCTTATAATATCAATGAAAGCTTTTTCCATCATATTTTATAAACTTATTTATGTCTTTGTGCTATCAAATTCAAATGAATGAATATCTATTATTTTATTTTGAAGAATAACTTCAACCACATTAAATGTTACAGAAATATGTAATTTTAAAGCATTTTCCAATCTACATTTTAATTTTACTAACCTCACAAAAATCTGTACTCTGATCATTTATATTCATATAGTGAAACTTTTTTCATAACAGAACCTTTTTCTACTTTATGAATATGTTAGTAAAAATGATTTTGAACAAATGCTTATAAAGACAATAAGTCAATCATGTCTATGAATACAAATAAGTTCAGAATATTTTCAATTATATTTTTCTTTCAAAATTAGATTATGATATATCATTCAGCAAAGCTTCATTAATTTTTTAAGCAATATAAAGAATAACATAGATTTTTAGAGTATTTTTACACATAAAATATGAGGAATCAGAGCAAGTAAATACAAGAATTCAAAGATAATGTGCAATTTTGGAAACATATTCCAAAGAAACCTATTTTAAGAATGAGACAAATGACTGCTCCACATTATCTAAACATAATGCAAATGGATAAACATAATGTAATTTTTCAAATTCTGAATTCTTTCCTGCATGTAAAAGGTGGAACCAACTGATGAAAAGCCAACACAGGAGGATAGAGAATTCTAATTCAAGTGGTAAGCTATTATTACTTCAATTTATCCCTTATATAAGATTGGGGCTAGGTCTAGGACTGTTAAGATTTTTCATGTATGCTTAAGATTATTTGAATATGACTTGCAATTCAGCTGGCATCTCTTAATAAGGTTGTGCATCATAAACCTAGGCAGGGAGTCATATTGGTATTTGGGTGGGACAGAGTTGATTTCCAACTGGTTTGAAAAAGTTCTATTGTTATGTCTAAAACTTTAAAAACCACTTGATGGGATTAAGAGCAAATTGAACAATGGTCAATGACCTTGAAGGCATACTTACAGAAATCATGCAAACTAAATCCCTGAGAGAAAAGATTGAAAAAGAAAACAAATAGAGCTTCAGTGACTTCTGGAATAATATTAAACAATCTAACATATATTAATAGGAGTTCCAGGAAATAAAAAAATAAAATGGGGAGATGGAAATAAACCTTCAAGTAACAATAAATAAAAAATTTCTATTTAGATGGAAGCTGTAAACTCACAGATTCAAGAACTTTAATGAACCGCAAGCAGGATTAACACAAATAAAATCATGCCAAGGTAGATCATGATTGAATTGCTCAAAATTAAGTGAGAAAAATAAAGCCTTAAAATCGGCCAAAGGGAAATATATGGCATATTATACACAGAGAACACAAATAAGAGTTACTTCTGATGTTTTGTCAGAAACAATGTGAGACAGAAGACATTGAAAGAAATCTTTAAAGCAGTGAAATAAAGTAAAAAAAAAATGTCAACATAGAATTTTACATCCAGAAGAAACATCCTCCAATATAAAGGCAAAGTAAATTTTTTATCAGTAAAATGAAGGCCAAGAAAATTTATCACCAGCAAATCTGCACCATTAGAAATGTTGAAGATAATTCTTCAGGCAGAAGCAAAATACAAATAAATGGAAATAGTTCTATAGAAGGATATAAAGAATGTCACAAATGATAAATATGTGAGTAAACGTGATTAAAGTTTATGTATCATAAGTGAAGTGATAATATTATTTGAATAGATACTGTGATGATCTTAAGATGCATATTGTAAATCCAACAGCAACCTCTCAAAAGGGAAAACAGAGATATAGCTAACAAGCCTACAAAAGAAGTAAAATGGAAAACTAAAAAGTTATTTATCCAAAGAAGTCAGGGAAAGAGGAAAGAAGCAAAGAACACATAGGACATACAGGAAGCAAATCCCAAGGTGATAGACTTAAACTGAAATATATTCATAATTACATTAAATGTATAGACCCTAAGCACTTCAACTGAAAGATAGAGATTGTCACAATGGATAACAAAGCAAGACTCACATATTTTCAGTTTATAGAAAATTATTTTACTATAATGATACAGATAGACTAAAAGCAGAAAGAAAAAAATAGGGAAACACTTACCCTAGCTGGTGTGGATCAGTGAGTGGAGCGCCAGCCTCCGAACCTAGAGGTCACTGATTTGATTCCCAGTCAGGGTACATGCCTGAGTTTCGGGCTAGATCCCCAGTTCGGGGAATGTGAGAGGCAACTGATCACTATATCTCTCACACGCTGATGTTTCTCTCCCATTCTTTCTCGCTCCTTTCCTTGTCTCTAAAGGTAAATAAATAAAATCTTTATTAAAAAAAAGTAAAATTAAAAAAATAAAATAAAAAGAGAAGTGGCCATGTTAATATCAGAAAAGTAGATTTTAGGGCAAGTAATACTACCAAATATAAAAGAAATATTTTAAAATGATTAAAGGGTCGATTCATCCAGAAGATATAATTCTAAATTTATATCCAACTAATAACCAGTGATTCAAAATATATGAAATGAAATCTGATAGATTTGAAAGGAAAAATAGATAAGTCTATACACACAGATCAAAAATTCAATAATCCTTTCTCACTAATAAATAAAACTAGCAGGCACACAACCCTAAATATCAGTAGATTTTGAAAAGCATGATTAACCATTTGGACTGAACAGTTGTAGAACATTAAACCTAACTACTACAGAGGGCACAACCTTTTTAGTGCACGTTGAACTTCCACCAAGTCATACTATAGATTCGATCATAATGCATATCTCAATGAATTCAAAAAATTAAAATGATACTAAGTACGTTCTCTGTTGATGACAGGATTAAATTAGATATCAATACCAAAAGATGTCTGGAAAATACCCCAGTATTCTATAATCAAACAATAAATTACAAAATTACCCAGAACTGAAAAGAAAATTAGACAATATTTTAGTTGAATTTTAATGAAAACACAAATATCAAAACTTGTGGGATTCAGCTAAAATGGTACTTAAAGGGAAATATATGTTTGATTATTTGTATTAGAAAAAATCTGAAGTGAGTGATCCACATTTACACCTAATAACTTAGAAAAAGAAAAACAAATTATACTTAAAGGAAGTAGAAGGAGGGAATAGTCAAGACAAAAGCAGAAATGACCAAAGAAAATTAATAAGCAATTTTTAAAAATCAATGAAAACACAAACCTTGTTCTTTCAAAATGAAATTGATAACCTTGAGCTAGAAAGAGAAGATACAAATTACCAATATAAAGAATGCAAGGGGACTTCTGGCCCAGATGGAGGCGTTGGTAGACACACTGTGCCTCCTCAAACAACCAAGATAGGGACAACAACAATTTAGAAACAGAATAACAACCAGAACTGACAGAAAATTGAACTGTATGGAAGTTCGACAACCAAGGAGTTAAAATAGACACATTTGTCCAGACCAGTAGGAGGTTGTGGAGCTGGGAAGCTGGGTGGAGAGGGGACACATGGCACAAAGAACATTGGAACCGAGCAGGTAAGACAGCAAAGGTGGACTCTGGGCGTGCAAGTGGCAGCTGGCAAAGCCCAGCCAAGGGGTGGCAACCGGCAGACCCAGTGAGACTGCGATTGTGAAGCAAGGCACTGAGCACAACCCACAATCCCAGCACTGGGAAATAGAGCCTTGGGGCACTGATTGAAAACACCTGTGGGGGGTGAGGCGCAGGGTGAGACTCCCAGCCTCAAAGGAGAGGTCGTTGGAAAGACCCACAGGGTGCACAAGCCCACCCACACAGGAATCAGCACCAGAAAGGCCCAGTTAGCTTAGGGGAAGTGGTGGAAGGGACTGAAATCGGCAGAGAGCGGAGCAAGGGCCATTATTCCCTCTTGGATCCTGTCCACACATATAGCGTCACAACCCAGTGACTGGGTTGCCCCACCCTGGTGAACACCTAAGGCTCCGCCCCTCATACGTAACAGGCACAAGCAGACCAAAGGAAAACAAACAAAAAAAAGATGGCTCAAACAGAAGAACAAATGAAAGCCCCAGAACAAATCCTTTTAAGTGACTGAGAGATAGCCAACCTATCAGATGCACAGTTCAAAACACTGATGATCAGGATGCTCACAGAATTGGTTGATTTTGGTTGGAAATTAGATGAATAAATGAAGGCTATAATAGGTGAAATGAAGAAAAATAAATACACAGGGAACCAATAGTGATGGAAAGAAAGCTAGGTCTCACATTAATGGAGTGGATCAGAAGGAAGAAAAAATATACAATCAGAAAAGAATGAAGAAATAGGAATTCAAAAAATGAGGAGAGGCTTAGGAACCTCTGGGACATCTTTAAACATTCCAACATCCAAATTATAGGGGTACCAGAAGGAGAAGAGGAAAAGCAACAAACTGAAAACTTATTTGAACAAATAATGAAGGAGAACTTCCCCAATCTAGCAAAGGAAATAGACTGCCAGGAAATCCAGGAAGCTCAGAGAGTCCCAAAGAAGTTGGACCCAAGGAGGAACACACCAAGGCACATCATAATTACATCAGCCAAGATTAAAATGAAAGAGAGAATTCTAGAAGCAGCAAGAGATAAGGAGATAGTAACCTACAAAGGAGTTCCCATCAGACTGTCAGCTGATTTTTCAAAAGAGACCTTGCAGGCAAGAAGGGGATGGAAAGAAGTATTCCAAGTCATGAAAGGCAAGGACCTACATCCAAGATGACTCTACCCAGCAAAGCTTTCATTTATAATGGAAGGGCAGATAAACTGCTTCTCAGATAAGATCAAGTTCAAGGAGTTCATCATCACTAAGCACTTATTATATGAAATGTTAAAGGGACTTATCTAAGAAAAAGAAGATAAAAAAAACATGTATAGTAAAATGACAGCAAACTCACAATTATTAACAACCACACCTAAAACAAAAACAAAAACAAACTAAGCAAACAACTAGAACAGGAACAGAACCACAGAAATAGAGAATACATGGAGGGTTAACAACAGGGGAGTGGGAGGAGGAGAGAGGGGTAAAAGGTACCGAGAGTAAGTAGCATAGATGGTAGGTAGAAAATAGACAGGTGGAGGGCAAGAATAGTACGGGAAATATAGAAGCTAAAGAACTTATGACACATGGACATGAACTAGAAGGGGGGGAATGTGGGTGGGGGAGGGTGTGCAGGGTGGAGGGAGATGGAGGGGGGTAATGGGACAGCTATAATAGCATAATCAATAAAGTATTTTTAAAAAAAGAATGCAAGGGCAGACATCACTAAAGATCTTATAGACATTAATAGGATAAGGAAATATGAGTGATTTTATGTCAATAAACTTGATAGCAAAAGTGAAATAGACAAATTTCTTAAAAATTGTAAACTATCAAAACTCACTAAAATAATTAGATAACCATTATAAAAATTGAAAAGTTATTTTAAAAACTCTTTAAAATATTTCAGAAAATAGTGAAAAAGGAAATATTTTGCAACTCATCTTTATGGAACCAGCATTATCCTGACACCAAAATGAGTAAAAGAACATACAGGCAATAAAAACTATAGACAAACACCTTTCATTACACAGAATAAAGTTGTTTTGAGCAATAGCAAATCAAATATAACAATATGCCAAAAAAATACATTATGGCCAAGGAGGGTTTATCTTAGGAATACAAGGGTGGTTTAACACTCACAATTTAAATGAATGTAACTTGCCATGTTAACAAACTATAAGAAAACATATGATTGGTCCAGATGCAGAAAAACATATTTAACAAAATTCATATCTTGTCTTGATAAAAACTACCTGTGATGTAGGAGACTACCAAGGACATCCTCAATCTAATAAAGGTCATCCCTGAAAAATCTACACCATTGTCATACTTAGTAATGGAGAGTTAATCTCTCCCAAAGATCAGGAACAAAGCAAGAATAACCTCCTATCACTTCTATTCAATGTTGGACTGGAAATTCTAGCCAGAACAATAAGACAAGTAAATGAAAGACATACATGTGAAAAGGGATGAAATAAAACTGTCTTTATTAATGTATGACATTATTATATGTGCAGAAAATTTTATATAAAATGCTACTAAAACATTTAGCAAGATGACAGAATATGAGGTACATATAAAATCAATTGTATATACTTATGGATAACTTTAACAAAATATATGTGAGATCTATATATTGAAAACTATAAAAGAGTACTCAGAAAAATTAAAGAGAATCTAAATAAATGGAGAGATTTCTGCTCATGGATTGAAAGGCTTGATACAGTTAAGGTATCAATTACCCCAAAATTATCTATGACTAAAACACAATTCCAGTCCAGGTTCCAACAGGACTTTTTGAATAAATTAACAAGTTGATTTTAAAATTTATACAGAAATGCAAAGATCATATATATTACCAAATAAACACTGAAAAAGAACAAAGTTGGAGGACTTATGTTACTTGATTTTAAGATGTACTACCCTAAAGCTATAATAATCAAGAAAGTATGGTATTGGTGTAAAGAAAGACACACAGATAAATACATAATTTAAAATTATACCCACACGTATACGGTAAACTGCTTTCAACAAAGGCAATTACCTAACACAATGGTGGAATGGCCCTATTCAAAAGTGGAAATGGAACTGGATATGTATATGAAAATAAATTAACCTCAATCTTACCTTGCATCATACAGAAAAAATTTACTTGAAATGCACAATAAACTTAAATGTAAAATTTTTTAAACTTCTGGAAGAAAACATAGGGGAAAATCATCATGACTTTTGGGTAGGAAAAAGTTTATTAGAGAAAACACAAAAATCACTAACTGTAAAAGAACAAAATTGATAAATTGAATTTTATCCAATTTAAAACTTCAAATACTTAAAAAACACATCGTGCTAGACAAAATATTGGTATTTTATATATCTGACCAAAGACTTATGTCCAGAATACATAAAAAACTCTTACAGCTAAATAACAAAGAAGTCAAAATATATGTACATATGCTTCAAAAATGAATATATATAAATAGTCAATAGTTCATTAAAAGCTATAGTCACTGAGAATATTAAAGTTAAAATCACAGTGCACTTTACAAACCACCTAACATGTACTGGAATAACAAAAATTTAAACTATTGACAATAACCAGTCTCAGCCAGGATGGTACAAGTTTGGGAAAGTGTGGTTGTTTTCTATGAACTTAAATATGCACTTACCATAAGACCCAATGATTTCTTTCCCAGGTTTGTGCCCAAGAGAAATGAACACACATACCAACAAAAAGACCGATACCTGAATGTTCCCAATGGTTTTGTTTATAAGCAACAAATATCAAATGACCATCAATAGGTGAGTAAATAAAGTAAGGCATATCCATATAATGAAATATCACACAGCAATAAACAGGAATAAGAAAAAGAAGTAACTATTGATAGATAGAACAACATGAATAAATTCCAAAAACGTGCTGAGTGAAATACAAAAGAATACATACTGTGTAATTTAATTTATATAGAATTCTAAAATAGGCCAACTATGTTAGAGAGACAGAATGCAGATGAGTTAGTTGTTGCCTAGGGCTGGGGAGGAGGAACATTGACTGCAAAGGGGCAACAGTGAAATTTTGGGGCTGATGGAAAAGTTGTATATCTTGATTAAAGAAGATGCATAACTTTATCCAAACCTATGGACTGTACACTTAAAATAGGTGCAGTTTATTGTATGCACCTCAGTAAAACTGATTTAAAAGGAAAGAAGGATGGGAAGAACCTCAGAAGGTTTACCTAATTTGCTGAAGACCAGGGCCCCAACCCAAGTCCTCTGATTCCCAATACTCGGCTTTCCCCACTAGACCAGATTGCCTCTGAATTACCACAGGGCACCTTTAATCATTACACTCTTTAAATGTTGAGGGGGGAAACCACATCTTTTCATAAATTGTAAAGGTGCATCTGTTTCTAATCCAACTTCCAAAATTTTAATTCAAACTATGTCCTAATCTCCAGTCAGGACAACACATAAAACTGGCAAATGGCCCTGTGGTCGACCTGGTGGCCACCCGTGGAGGTGATTCCTGGCTCAGTGAGTAGCCTGCTCAGAACCTCTCTTTCTCCTCTCCTTATAAGTGTTCTGCACTGCACTCTCCTATCTGGAAGAACTGGTGCTAGGACTTTGCTTCCCCAATCCATTACCCAGGGCTTTTGCTAATATACAAGAAGCAAATATCTACAGTAGTGCCTCTCACCCTCAGGGGGTAGGTTCCAAAACCCCCAGTGGATGCCTGAAATGTCAGTAGTATTAAACCTTTTACATTCAAACCTTTTCACTTCAAGGAAGCATTTATGGCTTCCCTCTGGCATATCTGAATGGCCAGCATCACTACGCTTGTGCTTTGGGACCACTATTAGGTAAAATAAGAGCTACTTGAACACAAGCACCGTGATAACTCAACAGTGGATCTGATCATCAAGACAGCTATGAAGTGACTTAAGGGCAGGCATATAAAAGCATGGATGAGCTGCACAAAGTGATGATTTACATCCTGGGCAGGACAGTGGGCAGTGTGAGATTTCATCATGCTACTGAGAAAGGCATGTAATCTAAAATTTATGAACTGTTTGGTTCTGGAATTTTCCATTAATATTTTCAGACTGCAGCTAACTGCAGGTAACTGAAAGCATGGAAAGTGAAATTGTGGAATGGGTGGGGGCTACTCTTCTGTGAGTTAGTGGTGTTCAGCCCTATACTCATCATTTATATGGATGTATGCTTTGGAGATACTGGGTTGAAAGGAACATTGAATTCATTCCACATCTTCAAAGCAGAAAGACCTGCTGCTTTATTCTTCTCCAGTTAACATATATATTTACTAGACTAGCAAGCTATCAGTACTCAGTCCTGAAAGCCTGGGTAGTTCATTCAGGGCGTTTCACAGTCTCTTAACTGTATTTCAATATAAAAACAAGGGAAGCTGAAAATAGTGGAGGAAAGAGGGTGAACGTAAGGCACTGGTAAGGACGCGCATACCAGGATGAGGTAGCTTAGGATCTGAGCAATGTGGGAGACACCCAGGCATCCAGGAGAGGGCATCCACAATCAGGGGAGGAAAACACCAAAAGCATACCTTCAATGACTCTAATATTCCCCCTGGAGCATGGGACAGTGTGGTTTGGTGGAAAGCACATGATTTTCAGAGCAGGCAGATCCTGGTTGGAGTGTTGTTTTTTTTCCTGAATGAATTTAGGTAAATGACTTAACCTCTCTGAATTTCACCATGAAGAAAATAGTAAAATCTTCCCTTTGGTATTATTAGAAGAATTAAAGGGCTATAATGCATGAAGTCATAATAAATTCTGTGTTGCTCCCTTTCTTTCTTCCTTCTTTTCCTCCATCCTCTCTTCCTACATTTCCTCTTATTTTTCTACTAACCTTCATTTTTTAATTTTTATTTATTTATTTTTAAATAATTTGAGTTCCTTTTCTTAAAGATTTTATTTATTTATTTATTTAGAGAGGAAAGGGAGGGAGAAAGAGAGAGAGAGAAACATCAATGTGCGGTTGCTGGGGGCCGTGGCCTGCAACCCAGGCATGTGCCCTGACTGGGAATTGAACCTGTGATGCTTTGGTTCACAGCCCGCACTCAATCCACTGAGCTATGCCAGCCAGGGCTAATTTTTATTTTTTTATTGTTTACAGTTATAGTTGTTCCCATTTCCCCCCTTTACTCTCCCCTGCCCTACCCACCCCCACATTCAATCCTCCCCTCTCTGTTATCTTCATCCATGGGTCCTTTATACATGTTCCTTGATGACCCTTCCCCTTTATTCCTACCTTTCTTGATATATAAAATAGTAGAAATAGAAGATACCCTAAAATTCTTTAGTGTAATGCCTTCCTCATACAAGCAAGAGAAACAAGAGACTTGCTGAGATCTCCTTAATGGTGGAATCTTTCCCCCATGCCATGAGGGCTGGTGAATTAGTAATCTAAGTTCCAATGCCCAAAATGTATACATGCATGCACTTGGAGGTCCAGAACCAAGAGGACTCAAGAAGGACAGCTCTCTTATCTTGCATTTTTTACTCAAGAACACCAAACTTAACTGACTCCTATTTTAAAAGCTGCCCTGATGAATAGTTTATAAACCTCTGGTACTTTTATAACCCAAAGCCTTCTTGATGTCTCTCCACAAGCACCTCTGAGTAAATTCTATGCTCTAGAAGGAGGCAGTGCCAGGAGTTCCCAAGACAGAGCCCTCAAACTCCTCAAGGTCCACAATCATTCAGAGGTGAACAGTTATCATTTGGGGGCTGCCCCACATCTAGACCTTCTTCAGATTTTGAGAGAACTCCTATATTTTGTGAGTCTTCAAGGAAAGCTGGACTCTGCCAGCTGCAACAGAAAAAGAAGGAAGCAAATGTCCCCTCTCCCTACCCCGACAGCTAAAACTGGGTCTTGTGACATGTCTTCTGCCAATCAGATATTCTCATCAGACCATGACTCTAAGTGAATGATACTCAGTTTAAAGTTCAAGGCAGTTTCAGTAGGGGCAGATATAAGGCATTTATGGCAGTAGTGTCTCAAGCTGTTTTTCTCAATTTTTATCATTATTGCTTTTGTAAGGACACAATTTAGAAATCTTTCCCTAGATTGGCCTTCCATGAAATCTTAAGACAGTGGACACACAATATATAAGTACTGTATGCATGTCCACACTTTATACATAAAGAGTAGGATGTCTATCTGTTGCTCCCATGGAGGGAGGTGATATCACCCTGCTGAGAATGCACGGTCTAGTAGATGTGGGATCCAGCAGCAGAACGTCCCAACTTAATGTTCCCGTGTACTAGTAATGGCAGTATATCTTATTCCCCAGGGTCTCTTGCCCCCTATCCATTTTCACAGCCTGGATCTTTATTCATCTGTGACTTACTGGGGATTTTTCTAGCAATGTCCTATCTTAGTTTGGATTTGCTTGGAAACAGACTCCAAGACAAGGATTTAAGTGCTAGTAGTTTACTTGGGAAGTGATCCCAAGAAAAACCAGGAGAGTAGGAAAGTGAAACAGGGAGGAGAAGGAAGCCAAACAATGGGTGCATTACCAAGCTAGTTACCATCATGGGCAGCTAGAGCTTGAGCCCATGAAGGTGCTCTAGGAAAGAGAATAGGCGTACACCAGGATTATCTACCCAAGGGACAAGGCAGCTGGAGAATTTGTACTCTAATTCCCACCAGTCATTGGTTGGGTGCTGCTGCCAAGATGCTACTTCACTGCATTCCTAGTCTGCTGTGCATGAGTAGTGCAGCTCTGGAGACCAGAGAAAGTCTTCAGGTAAAGAGATGCAAATGCTGGTAGCTAAAAGTCTGGTGTGTGCACTGAAGTGAAAAGAAGGGTCAAAGGGATGTAGTTAGGACACAGACATTGAAAGACAGATAAAAGCATAAATCATGGACTTTAATCAAATATTTCTATGGCTATGTCAAAAGAATGGGGCTGAGGTAGCCAGAAAACAAAGCAGGGGCTTGATCTGGCATTAGTGAATTACACTATCAGATGAACGTACTCCAACATGATGTTTCTTTTGTATGTGTAACGGTACCGATTAAACAAGAGCTGGAGTGGGGATATATGGAAAGATTTAGAGACCTCTGGTTTTTCCAGCCCTCAACCCACTCTTAGCCACCCCCACCTCTTGCCTTTCTTAGCACCCCCTTTTTCCTGTGTGATTAGGCTCTTCAGGTCTGACCTAAGGACACTGCTACCTTCTTCCAAAGGCCATTAGTTACCTTGGAAGAGGGAGCAGATTCTCTTCATTCTCTATCTGCCCCAACCACCACTCATACACACTGATCCCTGATATCCCTGATATCCTCAGGGCCCAGCACTTCCTAGGAGAGAAGGGAGATTTACCAAGTCAAACCCAATAGGAGATTTACTCACCAAAAGACTAACAGGACTTTACTCACGTATAGATTGGTAAAGATGTGGGAATGTATAAGGAAAGGGATCCTGATGTTATCAATCAAGAAGAAACAAACATCATTTTGATCAGGATAAATATGGATACACTCACCAATTCTTTTCTTCTAATGAAACAGTTTCAATTGAAAGTACAGTCTAGGGAAAGCAGAGATGCTAGAAATAATGAGGTTCAGTAGAAGAAAAATATTCAAAGACATTGAGAGATAGGATGGTGGCTATAGTTTTAGCACTATAGATGATCTCATTGTCAAAGCCTGAAACACACACCAGTGAGGAAATACTAGCATCTTGGGAGAGCACATAGTGGCTATTCTCTGCCAGTGGGGATACTGGTAGAAGATGCTGACATTGAAAAGGGCTCCTTGATTATGATGAACATGGTAAAGTCCCAAAGTGTAAAAGGACAAGTAGCTACACAAGAACAGTCAGATACAAATGGTTACTGTTACCTCAGTAGACATTTAGGGCTCATCAGAATAGACTGACCTGTAGGATCTTAGGGTGTGGGAGATTAATCATGGGGTTTCTTGCCCAACTTGATTTATATAACTGAAAAAAAAATTCCAGGTCTGGTGAATCAAGGCAGGCACCATATCAGAAAGTTAAAGCCATTTGTAAATCCCAGTCAGTTCACAGATCTACATCCCCTTTAGAAAGGAAAGAGAATGGCTAAGGAATCAGTTTCTACCAATACTGCAAGTATATTCTGTGAATTTTCCTCCTAGATTTCCTCAAATATATTTGTGTCCATTTACATGGGTCACTGTACTGAGTCAAGGAAAATTCCCAAACTTTTCAGAAATAGTTGGACACTAGCTTTTAAACCAACAATACTAAAAAAGCAGGGGACTTAATAGAGGTCAGGCGATTAACACGATTATGGAGTGTGTGTGCATGTGCGTGTGTACATGTGTGTGGTTGGCCATTTTTTTCCCTGGGGAGAAATATAATAAACATGGAGAAGAATGCAAGAATCATGATGAGTTTTTGTTTATGTAACAGTGCTGATTCTCCCCTTCCATAACTAAGTTCCTTACCTGCCTGTATCTCAGTGTCTCACACTCTCCAATCTCCCTCCCACGTCAGGTCTGAACATTCTTCCTATCTCTTCCTACTCTTTTACCTACTTAATTCCTCCTTATCTATCCAATCTCAGCTCCAGGGAGGGTCACTTCCCTAAGGAAACTTGCTTGCTCCCATCTCCCCTGGAATCTAAGAATCAAGGTCAACTTCCTTGGTTCAACAATGTCATGGAACCGTGTTACTTTTTTTCAAAGCTGTTCCTCAGGCTGTTGTGCATTCACATGAGTGAGCTGCTTAGTATCTGGGTCTTCCACTTGATGACAAACATCCTAAGAGTTTCAGCCTCATGTTTTTCTTCATCCCTGTATTCCTGGCTCCTAAGTACAATACCTAGCATGGCAGGCACTCAATAAATATTTATCAGATGATGAATAGATAAGTGAATTACATGTGTTTTTATTTTTAAAGTGTCATAATAAATTAATATTCAAATTTAAAAAAGAAAATAACATTTTATTTTATTAGTGTCTAAGTTCAAAATAGAGGCATTTTTAGTGGAAAAAATACACAGAAATAATTTTTATAGATGTATGCTTTATATATTGCATGACTTATTTGCATATTTACATAAAACTATATTATTACCTACTCACACTGTCTCAGCATCACATATAGAAATATAAATAGTTTGATACAAACTTAGGTATATTTTTAAATAATTTCTTTAAATTGGAATGAAAATAGCCATCTTCCTAGTATTGTACACTAACATAATTGTATGTGATTTGTTAGGCAAAGTATTTTGAATACTTCATGATTCCCCTGTATGAGGTATCTACAGTAGTTAAATTCATAGAAATATAAAATAGAATGATGGTTACTAGGGGCCGGGATAGGGAAAATGGGGAGAGAGTTTTGCTTTTGCAAGATGAAATATTTTTCAGGAGCTGTTGAAAAATATTGTAAATACATTTATCACTACTGAACTATAAACTTAAAAACAGTTATAATAGCAAAACAAAAGAATTAAAATTTGGCATGAATTGGTCAATATTTTTCAATATTTTTTGCCCTGAGCACTTTCTTCTGGTAACTTCTCCAAGGAGGACATACAGAAGATCCAAAATCACATGAAATGATGTTAAATATCGCTAACTAACAGAGAGATGCAGATTAAAACCACAATGAGGTACCACTT